>OU898279.1:58005564-58310564 GCA_918026665.1 Diabrotica balteata | reverse complement strand
ATACACACTAAAATAAAATAGAAAGGGCACCCAACAACACTATCTCTAAAACCTTAAAAATAAACAGTAAAATTACTAATAATACAATTTAAAATCCTCGAAACCACAAATAATATTTCAGAAACAACATGCTTAAATTATTATCTTATTTTATAAAATAATACGATTATTACAAAACATAAAAAAACAATAATACTCAAAAATACCCAAAACCATTAATTATAAAAAAACTAACGCCTGTTTTAATACTCTAGAATGAACTGCAAAAACGTCAATCTTAAAAAAAATTAACAAAAATGCATTTATTTTAATTTTCTGCGTTATATTTCAACAGAACTTCACTAAAAATAAAGCAAACAAAAACAGAACTAAAATAAAGATTGTAAACAACCACTAAGATGGAGTACAAACAATAACACAATACTACAAAATGATATCTGTACGCCATAAACAGAACCTCGCATCATACAATAACGCATTTGACATAACCACATAACAACATATGTAAATACAATAGAATCTATTCGATTAATCCTAACAACCAACCAGCAAAATAAACCATAAATGAAAAAAAACGGTACACAAACAAACAATTTAACCACAACCACAAAAATAACGAACGCCCACGCTAAGAAACACCCTAACAATACAAACAACCTAAACCAAGAAACAACCACAACACACCAAAAAAAACTAAAACTAATACCCTAAAAAAACTTGGCAAAAAAATACAAATCCAAAACAGCAACACACAAAACTGACAAAAACATTAGCATTGGAAAATAATACAGTAAAACCCAAACAAAACCAAAAACAACACAAAAACACAACAAATTTCACGACCACAAACGCATTTCAAACGCCACATTAAAAACTACTACAAACATAAAAACACAAAGCAAAAAAAAAGAACATAACCCAATCCACTACCCACCAACCAAAACAAAAAACCAACGAATCAGAAACCTAAAGAAAACCGCACCATCAACCAGACCACATAGATCAGCAACACACAATGCCACCAAACCAAATAATAATAACCAACACAACAAAAATAATTCGTGACACTACACAACCCCAACCACAACTAAATAAAATAGCGCGACAACAAATTACAATCCACACTCACCATTAAGACACCCCCCCAATATTAAAGAAGAATAAATGGACCATACAACCAAATATACACATAAAAAAAAAAAGAAAGCAAAATACCAAAAAAACAAGAAGTCCACCGGCTAATGACGAAACAAAAAAAGACAACCCTAAACCAAAAATAAAAGACCAAAAAAAAATCATCGACCAAATAACCGCACTAAAAAGAAACACAAAATAAATACCCACCACAACAACAATAGAAACCACCAATACACATAACACCAGCATCCTACCTACAATGATGACACAAAAACCATACAAGCAAGCAACAACCCAGACACCAACAACACGACAACCCCACCACCAAACGAAACAAAAAAAAGACCAACCAAAAAACAGTAGAATAAGCCAATACACTAACACGTTACGCAAACAAGTACACACCCACAAAAATCCAAAAAACAAAACTTTAAACATGCCACTCCTGAAAGCAGAAAACAATATCCTAGCCAGCCATAACCCACACCAAAACAAGAGCACACCCCACCAACGACAACTCCATATAAAACTAAAATACATACACAAACAATAAAGAACAAGATAAAACCATACAGCACAACCAAATTGCTAAAAACACCCACCCCCACAAAACAAAACCCCACCAAAAAAAAAACAAAACCAAAAAAAAATATAAACAGAAGAAAAAAATTACAATCCAAAAAAAACCTAAAAAATCCACTCAAACAACTAAGACACAAAAATTAAAAACAAACAAAAAACAACCACCAACCCAAAAAACTACTCAAAAAACAATACCAAACCGGCGAAATACGACTACAATACCAACTACACACCCAAGACAAAGACACCCAAAACAAAACCACACCCACACCAAAAACAAAAACCACAAACTCCCACTATAAATTCACCACCCTCAACCCCCATCATAAACACTCGCCCCCACCAATACAAAACTAAGATCTACGTCCCTACGAATCCACCCCCCAAAAAGAACACCTCGCAAGCCCTCCCAGACAAAACATACTAACACAAAGCTAAATACCAAAAAGTACAAAAATCCCGCAAAAACCAAACCCACCACAAAAATCATAAGCTAACAAACAAACAAACCCACGAAAGCACAAACTACAGACCCATTGAATACATAACCCCACTACCAACAAAGAGAACATACAAACCACCCACAAACGCTCAACAAACAAAAGAATAAAGAGCCCACCACCCAACCATAATTAAACACCGCTAAGAGCCAAAAGAGAAGGAAAAAAGCAGAACAAGCGAACAACGACAACCCAAGACCTACCAAAACAAACAATACCAATTAACCCTTGACCACCAAAACAAGGAAATTAAACAAAAGAATAAACACTATATAAAGAACAAACAAACAAACCACAAACACCAAACAAGAAAAAAAAACGCCCCACTTTAACAAAGCAGAAGACATACACGGACCCCCCACCACAAAGAACATCTCAGATATCAACGACTAATAATAGAAATAAAACGTCCAATAGTAGTAATAAATACAAACACCATCAAAAATAAATAACACAAAAAGCCAAAACAATTAACACGACCAACCAACATCTATAGACCACCAACCACCACCTAACAAAACATAGATTCCTAAAAAACCAAAAACCAATACGCGATCACACAACAATAAGAAAAACAAAAGATATATAAAAAACACATCGAGATATAAACAAAAAACAAAACAAATAACGCCCCACAAATAACATAAAAAACCAAATACAACTACAGAAATACATAAAATATAAACAAAAATCATATAAAACGCAAAAACAATGCAAATCTAAATAAAACGCATACGAACACAAGAAAACATTACTACCACTCAAACAAGAAGATAAAAATGAAGAACAGACCAAACAACTACGAGCCACACAGCCACCAAAGTCATCCAATCTATTAAACGAAATCGAGGCACCCACAAACAAAACAAAATGAACCACAGAACCTATCAACCATAGTGGCCACTACCAAAATAACCACAAAAAACATCAAAATAAAAAAAGAATCCAAAAAACATTAAACAACCAACCCACACCCTAGATCGACACCCTACAAGAACCAGAACAAGAACCAACAGAAAAAAACTAAAAATCAACAAGAAACCAAACGGGCAACCATAAGCAATAAAGATACTATAAATAACCCAAAACAAACAAGCCCAAATGCACGTATCAACCTAAGCCCCTATTCATCACCGAAAACCAACTAACAAAAGGAAACAAGGGAAAGACCACCAAAAAAGAAGATACAAACAACCCGCTTTCAGTTACCCACCAAAAAAATCAAAATACCACCCTTTCATCAATAAAATGTATAACACACCACCGCAAACACTTATCTAGAAAAAATAATAAAAAACCAAAACTGCAAGATAAAGGTACCCACACAAAACATAAAAAAACCAACTCATCAAACAGCATAGCCACCACCCAAGAAACCAAAACAATTGAAGCCAAAACCAAAAACCTACGACAAACAATAAAACCCATCTCCAAACCAAATACAACAAAAAGTTACTCCACCAATACGAAACGAAAAAATCCTCATCAAACCCACACACAAGCAAAAAATACAAAACCCCAAGAAAAATACGAAACAACAACAGCCAAACACACAACCAATCAAGAAACTCCCACCATCCAATGCAAAATGAACATCAATAACTTACAAACCAAAAAAAGGCGAAAAAAACATCACAAAAGAGAAAACCAAAAGACACAGCGTAAACAAACACAAGCTGGCCACAAAAAAAAACACATAAAAAACAAATATAAACGAATACGAATGAACAAAGACATAAAAAACCAAACAAAAAAATAACATTACGTAATCACCCACAAAATAATCACATACCACAACACACACTGAAAAATTGAAACAAAATAATACCCAACCCACCAATAAATACAAATCAAGAATCTGAAAACAACCACAAATAAACACTAATCAACGCACAATCAACACCATAAAAAGGATATGAAAAAACCACACCCTACCACAAACCAACAACAGAAAAAAAAAAAAAACCCAATAAAAACGACAACAAAAACACACAATTCACAAAAACAACAATACAATAAACTCTTCAATAAACCAAAACGCTCAACTACCCACCAACAGAATAAAAACCAAAAACAACAAACCCCAAAACCCCACCCAAATAACTCAAAACACCACGAACCCACCATAACAACCATAATCAGAAACAAGCTAACTACCATAATCAAGAGAAATCAACAACCACCAAACCAAAAAACCAAATCACAAAAAAATGTACAAACCAACAAACTTTGGAGACATCAAACTAAAAGGCGAACACAACAAAAAAACCAAATCCCACAGCCAAAATGAAACCAAACTACACTCACAAAGACCACAAAGACACCAACACTAAAAAAGCGCAAACGAAAAACACTCATCCCACAACCCATTCAACCACCACGAAAAAACACATAAACAGAAACATCTTGAAACACATACCAAACCAAACAAAAAACAAAAGAAACGTACCCCACACACACTAGCAAAAGCGACAAATCCACATTAGACACCAAGAAAACAAACAAGATAACCACAAAACTATAAAAACACAACCAACACCAAAAATCCACCACAAAATAAGATCAAAGCTAACAATTACGACAAACAAAAAAAGACACAACCTTAGACATCCAGACAAACACCAGAAACAACATACACTCAAACACACTAACAAAACTTACAAAAAAACACAACCAGAAGAACACAAAGATACCGCACAAATAAATCGCAAACATAAGAAACTACCACCCAATCCATCCATACGAAAACCAAACAACGACCAAAACCATGCAAACACAAGAAAAACTCTAGAACAAACAAAAATAACACATAACGAACAACACCCGTCGCCATCTACACCTACCACCCAACAACACCCACTACCAAGCAACCCAACCTACCCAACGACAAAGTTGATCGAAAACAACTAAAACATACAAAAATACAGTAGAACACCCCACCGGAAAAACACCAAAAGCCACCATCGACAACTGACCAAAAACACAAAAGTCACAACTAAAACCGTAAACAACTAAGACCACAAAAAACAACGCTACCACACCAAAATCCAACGCTCCCCACGAATAACTCCTCTCTCCCAAACCCACGACATACCTCAAACTCCACCCCAACAACAACAACAATCAATCACACACAACCATAAAAGTATCATCCAAACACCATGTTATATCCATAAAAACAAAGAAACCAACAAATCAAAACAAAACCCCAAAACACCCCAACACACAAACACACAACCACATAACAAACCAACCACCAAATACACAACCGAAAACAACACTAACTCAAAAAAACACCCAACCAATACACAATTCCCCCTCACAATAAGCACAACAAGAACATCATACCGAAAACAAATATAAAACAAACAACAAAATCCCGACGACAAATCAAACAATTAAACAACAAAAAAATAAGCATGAGTATAACAGAAAAACCAAACCCTAACACAACACATACACATCAATCCTAAAAAATAACGAGATACACAAAGTACAACAAAAAAATAAGAAAACAATCCACATCCAAAAAGACCATCTAATCCAATAAGACAACATACACCAGCACAAATAATCCCAAAAAAAACCACCACCCAACCATTTAAACCCAACAAACCAATCACTTGCCAAAAGAACCTCCACTAACATCAACAAAAAACCGTTACTCGAATCCAAATTAATTAAAAGCAAACAAATAACCACCAAAACATACAAATAAAATCACAAACCATGCTTGAATCAAACTAAAAATCTACCAAAAAAAAACAAAAAAAAAAAGAGAAAAACAAAACCAAACCCAACTCAACAACAAAATCCATTAAACTAAACAAAAAAAGAATACAACAACAAACTAAAAATCAAGACCATTTAAAAAAAAAACACAAAAACAACGAAACCCACCAGAAGAAAGGACAAAACACATCCATAAAATAACAACAAACATCAAACGAACAACACCGCATTACTACATCCCACCAAACAAATCGAACTATCAACAAACCCACAACCCAAAAACTCTTAGAGTATAAAAAGTAAAAAAGATAGTTACGCCAAAAAAGGCCCAAGTAAAACATAAACACCAAAAAACAATCACAGCACCACTAAAAAACCAACTAAAACGAAACAAATACCACACACAATGAGCAACACACCGTAAACTCCCACAAGAACCACACAACCGCCTCCAGCACAACACATAAAACAGCAATAACCAAACACCCCCACCCCATAGCAACCACAAAACAAAAAGAAATCAAATAAACACGACAACTAAACACCAATAAAGACAAAATAACAAGTAATCAATACCAAAACCAAAAAAAAGAAATAAACCAGCCAGACAAAAAAATCATAGCATATACTATTCCGAAAACACAACAAAAAAAATAATAACATAACTTACACAATAATATATTAAAAAACCACCAACACCACAAACCAATCACCAACACCAAAAAACAACAAATACAAAAATCTAACACCTCCAACAAGCACAAAAAACAAAACAAAAATTCAAACACATAACAAAAAAAACTCCCAACACACCTAAAACAAAGCAAATCAAAACATAAAGAAAACCAGACAACCACTAAAACTCCCAACACAAAAAAACAAAAATCCAACTAAACCAACAATAACCCTAAACAAAATAAAAAAAACAATAACCAAAACCACACCACATAACGAAAAAACTACAACCAAATTAAACAACAAATCAAACCAGTGATACAAACCAAAAAATGCACCACCCAGCCAAAAAATACGAAGTCCCAAAGTACCTCTCCAATGACCCAAAATAAAGAAAAAAGCAATCAAACTAATAGAAACACAAAACCTACAATAAAAAACCACAGCCCAAAAATTAACGCAAATACAAATAATGAACAGAAAAAGGAAAAAGATCAAAAAAAACAACAAACATTCTAAAAAAATACAAGACAAAGAGCCAGTAGCAACACATTAAAAATTGAGACTACAAACCACTATAAAACAAATAACACCATACATAAGCCATAACACGAAAGACCAAAATAACTAAACAAAAAAACACACTAAATCCACCCACACGAGAAACAGAAAACCAAGACATAACACAATAAGCTACCAAAAAAAATAAACACCCCACCACAAATAACCAACATCCAAACCAACATCCAAACAACAAACCACCACCCAAACCATAATCAACGACTCAGTAAAAAATTCTTTCCACCAAAAGAACCCCACCAAGAAAGACAAAATAACAACCAACAAAAACCAAAAAAAATAAAAAATTCCAAAACAAAAAAGCAAACACCAAACTAATCTACAACTCAAACGCGATAAAGCAAACACCCAAAAACACCATAACCAACAACCAAAAAATATTCCCACAAAAAAAACAAAAAAAAACAACGTACACCACTATAAAAAAGATATACACGTAGCGAAAGCAAATATAAAAAGAAGATAATCATACAACACGCGACATAAAAAAAACACAAATCTCAAAAGCAGCCGAATAAAAAAGACACAATATTCCAAGAACCCCTACCCAAAAAAAAAACAAAAAAACCGAATTCAAACATCTAAAAACATAAGAAGTAAAACCCCAACTAGAAGCAAGTAAAATGCCCCCATTGTAATAGAATAAAACATCAACAAAAACCCTAACATAAGACAAAAAATCAAAAAAGATACAAGAAAACCCCCCCACCAAAAAAAACAAAGTAACTAAAAAACAACAAAAAAAAAAACCACAAAACGAACAATACACTAAAACACGAAAAACCAAAACCACAACCACTAAACCTCACCTCAAAAGCACACCCAAAGAGCCAAAACCACAACCCACCAGGGCAGTTCAATATCACCAGAAAACCCAACCCAAATAACCAAAAAATACAATAAAAAAAAAAAGCTACTTCAGACTAAAAACACAAACTTACAACTAACAAATAAAAACACCCAAAGACAGCTACAACCACAACCCACCAGAAAAACCAAAATATACCACCACCAACATTACAGATTACCACAAAAACCTTTAACACGACAAAAAAAACAACAAAATGTACAATGATAACACCCACCAAACCCTATTAAAAAAACAAAAACAACAAATGGTGAAAACTATCATCGAGTAAACGATACCAAAACTAAAACATATGCAATAAAACAGCGAATACCACCAAAAAAACATTTAACATAAACAACAAAACAACAAAAATCAGAAATAAGAACTAACCATATCAAAGTCCGAACCAACTCACCATCCCTCCAACTACCCCCCCCCCCCCCCATTCCACCCCCCCCCCAGCGCACGTACCGCATCTCCCCCCTTCTCACTACACCACGCCTCCCGGCAGCAACCCCCACCACAGCCCCCTCCCTATCCGCCGTACACCCCCCCCCGATACACAAACCCAGCCACACCCCATTAAGCCTTCCTCGTCTACCACCCTGCCCCCTCCCGCCCCCACCCCTCCGACCCCACTCCCCCGAGACACTACCCAACCAAACCCCCCCCATACTATAACACCCCCCACATAAAGGACCGCCTATGCCAGTCAAGGCACCCCCCCAACCTCGCAACCTTCAAACCCACACCCCCTTCACCCCCATACCACCACCCTCCCCCGGATATACAATATATTTAGATATAACACACCATGCCACCCAATTCAATAAGCAGATTGCACGATAATGTTCCCTACATCGTCGCCCCCACACAAACACTAAAGAAATCCAAACAAATCTAAAAAGTACCAGTTGATTTTTTTAGTTAAATCAACCCTACGCAGCTCACACACCACCCATACCAAGCACCAAATAACCCCCACTGCCGACTTGATTACCATATCACCCACAACAAGTGTCCGTCCGAATCCCCACACCATCACTAGAAGCAAAAATTTACTATAGATCCGACCCTCCCCCGATACCCTTAAAAGCCGAAACTCCACCAGTTCGATATCGCATACAAAAACAACAACAAAATAATTAATAACTATATAACTGCACCAACATGAATAACAACCAATTTGCTGAAACCTCACAACCTTACAAAAAGCCCTCGCATAGCAGCTCAAAAACCACAACACCCACAAGAAAGTATGCAACCACCACCCACCGCCAGTCCCCTGCCCCCCGCCCCCCCCCCCACCCATCCATCCCTACATTCAGCAAATCTGCCAGCGTCACATCCCCCTACCAAACATAACCACAACAACCCACCTACCAGAACAAAATAAACCACAAACAAACAAACAACCAAAACTCAAGAAAGTCAAAAAATCCACAAGCCCCATCCAAAAACACGCACAAAAACCGAAAAACTCACACAAAACTCCAACTATCTTGACCACACCATCCAAGAACGCCTCCAACAAATACAATAACCAAGCCAAAACCAAAACCCCCCGCAACTATCTAATACACCACCCCAAACATAAGACCCCACGCATTTTAACAAAACTCAACACGACACCCACAATCGTACAACTCCACCTAAAACAACAAACTAACAAAGCAAAAGTTTAAAAACTCACACAAAAAAACATAAACCCACAAACTTAACACATGAAAGCGAGGTACAAACAAAAACCCGAAAGAACAACCACACATCAGTAAGAACATACAATTACCAGGACAACATTTAGTCAAAACCACACACTACTAAAACAGCAGTATATTAGAAATACCCAAGTGCATAATGTACTGATTTCCCAAACACATTACAACGAAACTAACACCAACCCCACAAAACAATCACGTCCAAAGTATACCCCAACAATAAAAACCAAAAAAAATCCACACATGACGCAAACCCCAAAAGAACCACCCATACCACACCCATAGATACACAAACCGTCACAAACAAATATCGCAAGAAACACCAATGCACTTCACAAAAAACACAAACACCACCAACAAACCCACTAACCCCACAATTCTCTCCAATACACACCTCCCACCGCCAACATCCCTCCCCAAAAACTAACGCATCAAAACCATGCACAACGCCACCACCCAACCACGACCTCCCCTCCTAAACCTAATCTATCCCAAAACATACAAAACCAGACATCAACTCAACAATCACACACCCACAACAACTTTACAAGCCAAACACACACTACCTCAAACCCCCGGCGCTGCAAGACCACGCTCCACATACGAAAGCACTAAACTCTATACACCGTCTTAAATAACACTTTACATCCCACAATAACCTCCCCCGCTCACCCAAAGATTACAACAGCACCTTCAACCCCCCGCAGCCCCCCTTGAACCCACCTTCCAGCCACCCCCCCACCCACCCGCTTCCCTGCACCCCCCCGCACCCCTCCACTCCCCCTATTCGTGTTCATCCCCGCCTCTTAGCTCACCCACCCCCAACCAGACCCCACTTCCCCCTACATCAGCCCCCAACTATAACACCCAAATCCCCAAGTCAAAATTAAAAAACCAAGCCCGATACCCCACAAACAAACACAAAAAACAACCCACAACACAGTCGCACTACACAACGTACACACACACCTAAAACAGGCCTAGAAGACCAAACATCTAACAAACAACATCGATACACAAGAAGCAACACATAGTTGACACCCCCCCTAAATGACAAACTTAATAAAACCCACCCTCACACCACCCAACACAAAGCCAAATAAAAAAAATAAATTCCCACCAAAAAAAACTAAACACAAACCAAACCGAACAAAACCAAACCCACCAAAACAAAAAACCATAAATAACAAAGTAAACCAAAACCTACACAAAAAACACACCAATACCACCCATCGCCCCAACAACCAAATCCCCCCTACCTTACCCACCCCCTCACAAAAAAAACCACCACAGGCATACACCAAACCCCCAAACACCCCATACACCCCAAACCATCCCTACCACACAACACAATCCCCCCACCCAACCCATCCCCCAGCCACCCCCCCCAGTGTACCTCCACAACCACCAGACCCCCCCACTGCCGAACCGACCTAACCACGCGCACGACAACAACCAATCACAAATACAGACCAACACCCATCCCAGCGCCTCACCTTTCATACCCACAAGACTTAAACAAAAAAAACCACTAAACCCCCCAGACACACTCAAAAACATCCAACACAAAAACGTAACACAAAAACTAATATTCCCCCCCTCCCTCCATTTTTCTAAAAGGTAAACAAACATTGGAACCCAATTTAAGTTATGACGTAGAACCAAAGCCAGAGAAAAGTAAACAACCGTTGCCATTTATAAATAGTTTTCAGTGCTTCAACATATAAAAAATTATATAAATAAATCTATAATAATAACGCCAATTAATAAAATGATAATACACACTATGTGCACACTTGATATTTTGATTACAATTAAATATATTAATATAACCAATAAATTATTATTTTGGTTTGATAGCACCTGTAGAGTATAAAATACGGAGTAATATTTTCAGCGACTCGCGAATAAGAAATTTTAAAACGAAACGTGACAACAGTTGAAGGTGCTCAGATTGTGACCTATTCAAATAATTTTAACTTCACAATTTTATGTAAATAACTGAGTCCATCTATGTTTATACGTCCATGTCTAAAACACATTCTGAAAAATGTTATATAGCTACTGTTAATAAGTGTCGGAAAATTTAAATTTGGCGCATTTGCATTTCCGGATATGTCCGCCATCAGAGGCCACTTTTTTGGTCTCCCTTTCATAAGGATTAGATTCCCTCTTTCGTCTTTTTGCTCGATGCTCTAGGCACAATGTATGGAGACTCGTTGTCAGTTGTCACTACTTGTCATCATTATTGTTAGAATAGGGATTTTTGGAAGATTGTGGATTCTTGCAGAGTTTGTTAAAAAGTATGTTTAAATAAATGTATTAAACACAATGAAATAATATTACCAGTCCAACCTTCATGGTTTCTTCTAATCCCTTCATGGTTTGGTTCTTCTTCACAGGATTTGGTTATTAACAAGAAAAATGTAATTCATAATTTCAAGTTATCAACCTAAATTTGACGTTCATACATCGAGAAAGCAAGTATTGTTAAATTAAAATGTTCAACAGTTCTCTTCGTAATGGAAATCAACATTTAGCTGCCGACTCGTTTGGATCGTCCCATTCGAAATATATACCTAACGACACAGTATATTGCTTTACGGTAACATCTACTTTCTTCAGTGCTGCGGTGAATGAAATTTGATGTACTCTCATTATAAGAAGGTATCTGTCTGGTACTGTTAGGATAGTTTACAATAGGTCATACGAAGTAATATCCTTTTTTAACTTTTCTATATTATAATTTTCTTTGTTTTTCTTTCAATATAATTTATTATTCCTAATATTTGACTTGATAAAATGACTGAATGACTTGAAACTGATAAAATGTCAATTGCAATGCTACGTAGGAAATGGTCAGTAATCAAAACAAAATTAACAAATTTTAATAATTATTTAGATAAAATAAAAGTTTTGGACGAGCAAAATCTACCAGGTGCGGAGATAGAAATACGTTTTTTTTAAAATGAATGATTTAATAGAAACGTTTACAAATATTCGAGATGAAATTGACTGGAAGATTCTGTGTCTGAAGATGATATTAGTTCAAGGGTAGAGTTTGAAAATAGTTTTTATTCTGCAGTAGCATTAGCAAAAGTACTTATATCAAAATATGTTATTGATAAATCATCTGAAATGTCAAATAATTCAAGTCAAAATTGTTCAAATAATGGTAACCATAGTAACATTAAATTACCTACAATAGAGCTGCTTAAAGTCTCAGGCCACTTTGAAAACTGGCTAGATGTATGTCATTTCTGTCAAAATTTACACAAAATTTCAAATTGTCCAGAGTTTCTTAATTTATCTGTATGGCAAAGAACTGATGGGGCAAAAAGTCATAAATTATGTTTAAACTTTTTACATCTGGGGCATATAAATAAAAACTGTAAATGCGGAAAATGTCAAAAATGTGGTTCTTCACATGCTTCAAGGGTATCTTCAAATCCACAGCATTATTCTTCTTCTTAGAACATTGTGGAGCCTCTAAATACTTCCATAACTCTTTGTTCTTATTTTTCTAATACTCAGGTATTACTGTCAACAGTTACTCTTCTTATTAGTGATACTCATGGCCATTATCATTCGTGTAAGGCTATTTTAGACTCTGGTTCACAATCAAACTTTATTTTTAATGAACTGTGCAATAAGTTGGGTACAAAAAGGGAACATGTGAATATTGCTGTTTCTGGTATCAGTCAGGTGCCTTAACGTATAAGTTCTAAATGTTCTGTCTCTATTCAAGCAACTCATTCTAATTTCAAACTCTCAATCTCTTGTTTGGTAGTAGAAGACATATGTAACTTATTTCCAAGTTTTTCTTTTAATACCAAATTATTCAATATACCTCAAAATGTACGTCTAGCAGACCCAAATTTCTTTAAACCTTCTAAGATTGATCTCTTAATTGGTTCTGCTGTGTTTTGGGATCTTCTCCTGGTTGGTCAAATTCGTTTAGGGCAAAATATGCCAGTTCTTCAAAAAACAAAATTTGGCTGGATCATTTCAGGGCCATTGCCACTTTATTATACAAATAATATTAATTGTAATTTTTCTCAAAATGTGGAGTCACAGGAACTTTCTCGATTTTGGGAAATAGAGGAGTGTTCTACTTCAAGGTCTATATTGTCAGAGGAAGAACAGCTGTGTGAACAGCACTTTATCTCAACATTCAAACGAACTTCCAATGGCAGATTCATAGTTTCTATTACTCTTAAAGAATCTCCGAATAAATTAGGTGATTCCAATCAATCTGCTTCTAAACGGTCTTGGAGGGATACTAAAGTCTAGACCTCTTTCTTCTCTTTCCAATGATTTGAATCCGCCTTCTTTGAAACACCTTCTCACTTCTTAATTGGCCGACCAATCAACTTAATTCCTGAAGTCGACATATCTAATGAAAGGGAAACTCGTATACAGTTACACAAAAGCCTCCAGTTCCTTCAACAACATTTTAGAACTTCAGCAAAGGCAGAAGTGGAAGGTGAATCGTTCAAATATCAAGATAAATACCTTAGTCCTCATCAAAGACAGGCAGCTACCACCCAAGAAATGGCTTCTTGGTCGAGTACGAGATCTTCACCCTGAAAATGATAACGTTACTAGGGTTGTGTCAGTGCAGACTTCCAATGGTGTTCTTCGGAGAGCATTGTTAAATATATGTCCTCTTCCGGTTGAAACGGACAAATAATGTGAAAGTCTATTTTTAAGTAAACTCTATAGTAGCTTATGTATATATATTTCACCTTATGTATGTATTTTTCACATATGTATGTATATTTCATCTTATGTATGTATTTCTTTTTTATTATAATGTAAATTGTTTTAAAAGTTACCATTTCAAGGTGGGGAGCATGTTTGGATTTCAAATTATACGCCAATTAGTGCAAAATTGTCTGAAGGGTAAAATTGTAAATGTCAGAATAAATTATTCCTTTTAAGTTGACAAACACGTTTTTCATTTTGTCAAAGTTTTAATTAATTTATTCAAGTTTTATTCAACAAGAAGTTCATATCCAGCGCAAATATACAGTCCAACCTTCATGGTTTCTTCTAATTCCTTTAACAACTAAGTGATTGGAAAATACCAGGGAGGTTTTAGACCAGAAAGAACAACAACTGATCAAATAGGTATGTTAAAATTAATACAATGTAATATCTACGAACACAACTTAGGAATACATATGCTATTTATCGATTTTAAACAAGTATATGACTCCCTAAATCGAACGATGCTATATGAATTCATGAAAAAAGCTTAGCATATAGTTCAAACTATTTTCAATAGCCGGGAATATTGCATAGCGTACGCGGATGATGCATTAATACTAGCGAGAACAAAAAATATTTACAAAAAGATTTCCAGAAATTTCAAGAAGAAGCGGAAATATACGGATTATTAATAAACCAAACAAAAACGCAATATATGGAAATGAGAGGATACATAACAAATATATCAAAATAAAAGTAGCAGAGGAACACGAGAAAAGAAGAAAAAGAGATAGACAAAAGATTTTTGTGCTAAAAATAGCTAATCTGCGAGTCTACGAGACAGTAATCAGACCCGCAGTGATGTATACCAGTAAAGCGTGGATTGCGAACCAGCAGAAAGAAAAGAGTGTAGAGATCTAGGAAAGAAAGGTGCTTAGCAAAATCTTCGGAGAAATAAAGAATGGCAGATAATATTTGGAGAAGACGAACAAATAAAACAAATAATAAAAATGTTTGGAAAACTAGCAATTACGGCAAAAATACGAGCTTAAAAAGCTAGATGGCTTGGTCACATTATACGAATGCCAGAGAATCGAAAAGTTAAAACAATACTGAAGGAGGAAGAAATGGAGAAAAAACAAAATGATATCCTAAGAAGAAATGGTTGAAAGCAGAAAAGCAAGACTTGTCAGAAATAGGCGTGAGAAATTGGAGAGAGAAAGCAAGCAACCGAAAAAAATTGAGGGAAAATAACCAAGTTTTTAGAAGCCAGGGACCTACAAGACCTATAGCGTATAATGTTTGCTGAAAGGGAGGTGACAAACTCTGACAGGACTTCTTATAGTTACATGGACGCTATTGATCGTTGGATATCATGCTGTCTACGGTGACTTTATGGACAGCAGCTTAAAAGAATAATGTAGTTGATTTTTTTAATTTCTTTGATTTTTCAGCCATGATGTTTTTCGTCTACTAGGATCACGGTAACCGTGGATCTTTTTCTGAATGACAAGATTCCAAATTTATATTTTTCAGGAGATCTCACAATGTGAACAAAGGATTTCAGCTTGCGTCTCTTTATTATATTGACCAGTTATGTTGTTTGGTTCAACAGACTAAGGAACTCGTCATTTTTAACTATCGACCCAGCTTATCTTTAGTAGTCGACTGTATACCACATCTCAAATACTTTCAAGCATTTAAGTGGTTTTTACGACGCATCCACTTCATATAGTAGCAATGTAAAGATATAGCAATGTGTCAATCGAACGCGTAGGTCAATTCTACAATTGTGGCTGCAAAGAACGTATCTCAATTTAGCAAATGTAGCTCGAGCTCGTTCTATTCGGCTTTTATTGTCTACGATTGGATACCAGCTCTCATATATATTATTGCCGAGATACATGAGTTGCTCCAATTTATTCAGTTACGGCATCTTCGACTTTTATACCATCATCCTATATGTAATTTTGTTTGCTAACTATTATACATTCATTTTGTAACAAAATGGCTATCATCAGAAAATTGGCAGACACTGTGTAACAACAAAACTCAAAATAACTTTTGCCAATTGTTTAAGGCTTTGTCTAACTCAGTCTCTCAGATGTGAGAACGTCTTATTTTAAAACAAATCTGAAAAATAAATTTGACTAGAATAAATAAAACATGTTATTAACTAATCATATTTATTATACTTTAAAAATACAATAAAATTTTAATATTAGGAAAAAACAAAGCAAATCTTTACTAAAGTTGTACTAATTTTGAAAATGATAATTGTTGTTGCATAATATATTGTTGACTAGATGGTAGGTATACAGTTGGATGGATTATAGATAGACAGTTGGTTGTTGGATGTTTGTTTGAATGTAATCTTAATGTGTTTCAGATATGTGTTGAGTTCTTCGAAGTAGGGATCATGTTGCCACTGCAGTTTTATTCCCCATGGTACCACATGGTTCAGGAAATCTCACCCAAAAAGGTGGACAATTTTAAATAGGGGCAAAAAACTAAAATAGGAAACCTTGTGTTAGCAGTATCATAAGTTTTAAATATTTCCTTGCCATAGAAGATTAACAAATATATAGGTAACAACTTCAAAAAAGCTAAAAAATAATTGGGTTTTGCTTAGTAAATAATTTATGTAACGCCATCCGTTTTCAAGGATGTAAAACACGTTGAAAAGAATGTTACACATTTTTTATGATTTTGCGGAAACTACCAAGATCCAACAGTTAGAGTAAGGAATATGAATAGATATAGAAATCTAGAAGTGTTTTTGCAGTAATTCTAAAAGTATAGCTAGAAAATCTTTCTCTATCTACGAGTAGAATTATCTTCATTGGTGTGGCTTTTAAATAGTTTTTAACTTTTTATTAATCCTGCTCTAGCTTCAGCATTGTGTATCCTGATGGTTTCTGATGGTTCGTTAGAACCTTCACCAATAAAAACAATTCTTTATTCGTGCCGATTATGATCAGCATTTAAATTTTAACAAAATTTAATAAAACATTAATTTTTTTTAGAAAAGTTTACTACTTTACTGATTCTTACTTCTCTTATCAGCTGAAGAGATTTATATAAATAATTAATGAATTGCATCTACCTTCAAATATTATCTTGTCGAATCGATCACTGATTATCTAAACAAGCGGTATATTATAAATGCGTGATGTCAACACTTCATTGTCAAAGTTTTTAAACAAATATTTTTCATGTTACATCATTTTTTCTTAATTGGCCATGTCCAGTAGTAGCAGTAATTTATTACTAATATAAAAACAAATCATAGATTGGATTGATAATAGGATTCTGAAACTATTTTTCTGTGATATATTTTACAGTGCCAGGTTTATATTTGGAGAATAAACCACAATGGTTACAATTTTTATAATTACATTTTTTTTTGTTTCAAATCTTTCAACTTTTAGTCTGGAAATAGTTTTAAAAAAACCTGGTATTAGTCAGGTACGGTACATGATATAGTATTTACAGTTAACCGCCTTGAAAATTGGCATGGGAATATATAAAAAATTTCTCATTCCTTCATTGGTCCTGGTCTAGTTACCATTCTTTAGTCTAATGAACAAAAAAGTGGTCTCTTTTTGTTGTTTTATATAAAAAGTAATCGAATAGGCAAAAATAAATAAGAACTCACAAGCAATTTATTCTACCACCAACCACCGGTTTCGCATACTAATATTTGCTGTGGATACGCATACGCATATATATATATATATATATATATATATATATATATATATATATATATATAAGATTAATGTTAGTTAACATTTAAAGGTAATTTAACTACAAAAACAAAATAGTATCAAGTTTGTATTTACTAAAAGTTTGGTATAATTAGGTGCTGTTCTTACCTGGTGATTGTAAAAATATACTCCTAATCCTCAGAATGTTTAATAGCCATTTGTCCAACTTTAACTTTCATTCATTAACAAAAAATATTATTTGATTGGAAATACTATACCATTTTGGTAATGTACCTTCTTCTTCTTTAGCAGTGTTTATTAAATATATAAAAATTGATGTATACTGTTTTTATCGTGTATTTTATTTATCTTTTATTCTATTTTGTTTCATTTCAACGATGGTAAAACACAATTTTCACAATTTAAGATGATAATAACAAAACACAAAACTCAATTTGCAATATGGCGTCCCAATCTAAATCAAATTTCTTAAAATGACCAGCTTAATGGAAAATAAACTGTCCAATTTTTCAATTTTAACAAAACGTGGGTTGAATCCTTTTTGTGGATTCTCATCCAAATAATAGGTAGAGATTAAAACAATATTTATCATGCCACTAGATCATTGCTAAATTTTTGTTGAGTTTTAAGATTTACCCCCTTTTATTTTCAGCCCTTTACATAATTTTTCAATATAATTGTGTGACAAATAAATAAATAAATATTTATTAAACGTGTATTTTATCGCAAATGTCTGGTTTATCCCCATATAAAAAATATTTATTAAACAAATGGCACAAGATAATAGTTGCAGAACCATATTAAATCCAAGATTCCAAGATAATATCTGTTATTAAAATGTCTATTGCGGTTAAAATGTTTTCCTGGACATGAAAACTAACATCTTTATTGAATATATAATTAAAAAACTGTGTAAAAATAATTAATTCTATGTAAATAAGTCTGTTAATCGTTCTTTACGCAAGTGTGAAATTAAGGGAGCTCTACGAAACCGACCATAAGTTATTTACGGAATATTAAAAATTATAGACAACCTTATGACATTATTATGAATTAAATTTTTTATATCAAATTGCTTGATTATATTTATGACCAAATAGACAATTCATTATTTAACTCCTTTACCTTTACTGACCTTTCAATTAATTTGTTGATGCTTTGATTTCTAATAACCAAATTAATCATTTGTCAAATCTAGAAACACGAAATTGGTTTTAATCTGTCGCAATGACTGTAAGCAGATGATTATGTTGTTTCATAATAGTGGATTTTAAATGAATAGACTTAAGGAGGTAAACATTAAGTTTTATTATTACTCTATGGATTTATGGTAATTTTAAAATACGTTTAGTTAAGATATTTGTTCAAATAAATTCCATCTATACATCATATAAAAAAATAATTACAAATTAGAAGTAGGCAATAGTGCAAATCAATTCATTAGTGTAGTGTTTACCAAATATGTTTATAGAACTGCAGAAACTTCATTAAATATTTATTTGATGTGGAATAATATGTACCGGGTTGCGAAAAAGTCTGGCAACAAGGTCTCATCAACCACTGAGGGTTATTAGCAAAGAGTAGGATTGTAAACTGTATAATTTTACCAAAACTAACATACACCTCGGCTGCATGAGAACAGTCTAGCAAATCCAACAGAAACAAAATACAAGTAGTCCAGAATTATACGATGAGAGAGGCTCTGAATATACCTAAGTACGTTTCATTAAGGTACGTATTTAGGGACTCAAAACAAAAGAGAGTTCTGAGAATATTGGACGAAAAAGCACAGGTGATTTTCAACCATCTCAGGAACCATCCTTTTATAGGGGAGGGGTTGGAATCTTCAAAAGACGTCTCAGTCCAGGACGCCGCCTGACTGACCTTAGTGCAGGCATCGTTCTTCGTACTCCCGGCGATAATTCCCGTGGTACTTTCTCCTCTATCATCCAGCGATCCGGAAGCGGAATGGACACTGTAAGGCAGGCATGACTTTGAAAGCACTATCTTTATTCATTAGTTTTCCATTCATACACATTCACACTCATTTCATCAGCAAGGAGGCCCACTGTCTCGACGGGTAGCGCGAAGAAGACCCTTATCGCTCCTTGTACAGCATCATTCCCAGGCGGGCATTTCCTCCTTCCTCATAGGCTGACTCACGCATTCTAATTCATACTGTCTGGCCCACATTTCTAGCTTCAACTTTCAGCATCTTTTACTCTTGCCTTTGCCGTTGGTGCAGCTGTATTTCTTTCTGTTCCTGTTTCTTGATCCCTGCACGGATATCGTCGTGTATGTTAGTCCAACCTGATTTATTTTCAATAATTATCTCAATTATTTCTCTCACTGTAACACAATTCACACCTGTCTCTTCTCCATTCTGTTCCTTTTTACTATCCATCTGCTGCAATTTAACATCAACTGTGCCACAGTTTCCGAGTATCCACAGTATAGGCATTCATCTGTGTCAGCCTTTCCGATCCTAGAAAGGTAGGCCCTAAAACACCCGTGTCCTGTAAGCACCTGCATCAGGAAATAATAAAGTCGCCTGTGGCCACAGTCTACCGAATCTCTTATGTTCGACTTCAGCATTTTCGTCCCCTGGGCCACATTCTTCGTGTTGTTCCATTCTTCTCTTTCAATTGACCTTTCCCTTTCCTGTATTCTCTCGGTCACAATAAGGTTTGGGCCTCTTCTCTTTTAAGAGCTCTTGTCTTTTTACCGCCAAAACGGAACACATCCAGTGATGGTTCACAAGGCTGCAGCAGACACAGTCCTGTAGGCGCATGCCACTCGAAACAGAATTGTTTTGTCCACGTGTGTCATAAGCCTCCTGTAGGCCGTTATCTCTATCGCCTCGCTCGAGACTGGTGCCGCGACGAGAACGATCGACTGTACAACACCGTGTAGGACTCCCCTCCCTTCGAATTTGGATCCCCCAATGTTGGGCCTCACCCTTGTCAACGCAGCCGCACTATATGCAGCCCACCGGACCACCTCCTGCACGTGCTCTTTCCATTTTCCATTCTGGTGCAATGTCACTCCTAGGTACTTTACTTGTTTATTGTGTTTTAGACATACTCCTGCACATTGTAATTCAATACTTTGCTTGTTATTTGTCCCCTTCAGAATGATGGCTTTGGTTTTCTCTGCCGCAAGTTTCAGTCCGTGCTGCGTCATTCATTTCCTTACGGGCGGCCTGCGTTCCGAACCCGGTATTTGAGATCTGGCTCACCCTGGGTCACTACCAATACAGCGAGGTCATCCACGAATGTGTAGGGGGTTGTACCCTCTCTGTATTCACAGAGTGCATAACCCCGTCATATGCCAGGTTCCATAACGTCGAGCCCAAGACAGATCCTTGTCTTGGGCCTCTCTGCCTCTCTTGAGCCCTGACATTCTCTCTTCTCCACTGTCTTTATTACCACGTTCCAATACAGCATATTAAGTGCATTCTTAATACCAAACAATAGCAGGGCCGTCCAGTGATATTTATCCCGTCTGTTGCGCAATGCTTCGAGTACACTCATGATGGCATTAATCGTGTTTTCCCATTACAAAAACTAAATTGCCTCCGAGATAAACCTCCTGACTTCTCAATCATCTCGTCTATGTGTACTCACAGCATCCTTTTATACAGCTTACTGATGCATGGAAGAAAACAGATTGGGCGATACTTTTCCCTAGCTTTGGGAAGCAGTATTAACCTCGATGTCCTCCAAGGCTCAGTAAGGTTTGTGCTTCCAGCAGTGCATTTATGTATTACAGAGACCATGTAGGCTCCACCCGTCCTAGACCCTTCACCGCCTTAGGTGGTATCTGATCCAGTCCGGGGGACCTACGAGTCTTGAGTTAATCCAATGCCTCGACAAGTTCATCCATGGTAAAAGGTACAGCCCGCTCAGCTCCTTTATCCCTCCATACACCATGCTATCTGCCGTCCAGAAAGAGCTCTCGTGCTACCTCAAGCTTCTTGTTCATAGCTAATTCCTAAGGAGGATAGGCTTGTTCTTCAAGCCTATCCTCTTGAAAGAATAGGAGAATAGGACTTCTTCATCAACGATCTTGTATCGATGACCCCAGATGTCCTCATCCACCTTTTCACATAGTAGAATATATATAATGTATATATTATGATACCGCGGTCTCATACATAGAATCATCCTAGTAGAATATTAAGAGAGTTGACAGATTATATAGCTGGCAGACAGCATATAGCTGGACAAGAACAGTGACGAAATAATGCCCATACAGTAGTCGAGTGTACGCAGCAACAGAAGACCCAAAATACCCGATCCTTATGTTTTATTTCATTAATTTATTATTAATACTAATAACCTTCTGCACGCAGTCCTAATACAACACAAAAAGAGAATCAGAAAAGCCGTTTAGGTAAAAGGACCTTCAGGTACCTAATACCCTTTAGGTAGGTCAAAAGGATTAAGCTCGCGGAACTTAGGCATCGAGGTCCCGTACCGACAAACGTGGACTTGATAGCCAGACCCCTCGGGCGCTAAGTCGACGAGGAGAACAACATTATATAAATAAATTTATTTTATCAATTCGGCGGCTGAGAGACAAAGCACACACACAATCCGGCGAGGAGTCACCCACTTAGGTCGGTGACTTGCCACCTAGAAAGCAATTTTTTTTGACACAAGTCCAGTCACGTAAAAATAAAACTTCAGTCATTCATAGGGAGAGAAGCTCTTCTAGCTACCCCTGAAATCAGGTGGTATATAACATAAAGTAAAACATAGGATTTTTCATTACCCAGGGCATCCAAAATAACTCTCAGTACAAAGCTTCCTCATTCGTTATGTCCTGCGATGTGGAGGGGTTATAGCTTGGGGGTCACATAGGAACCATTCCATTACGGAATGTGACCGGTTTGATCTTCGGACATGTGGGTCTCACTGTTCTATTGGTCAACAACCAGAGGTCAACGAACTATATCATGTAGGGTCTATTATAAATATTAAAGGGCAAAATTTTCATATTATATAATGTGGAAACCATTTATTAAATAAAATTGTATGTCCTTATTTTGGAAAATTAAAAAAAAAAACGCTGGGACACGCTGCTTTAATTGCAATGTGAGCTTTTTAAAAATAAATTTAAATATATAGGGTAATTCACGGATGTCGAGTATGGTCCATCATCTTTATTTTTATTAGAACACCCTGTATATATTGTGTCAGGTCTATCGATCAGTCTATCAATATCTCTAAAAAAATTACTTAACCTAATTTAACATAAATCATTTTCATTGCTATTTTGCGCTATATTCTTTACTGTAAATAAGTCATAAATCATATGCGACTTTCTATATTTCTACAATTTTCATTAATTTATTTAACAGAAATACCAAACAATAATTTATATTTAGTGATAGTAACTATATATGTGTGATAAAAGGTTTAAGTACTTTTGTAAAACTGGTCAAATTATATGTCAAGGACTGTAAGTACGAAATCGCAGTAGCTGCTAATGGATAAATCAACGAGTTGGGTTTATTTGATCTAGTTTTTGTTAGTCGGCAGATAAAACCTGTAATTCATTAACATTTTATAAGACAATGAAAAAAGGTAACGTAAATATAACATAGGCGCAGCAAAGAATGAGATCTGATCATATAGACGTGATATGATAAATTTTTTTGGTATAGAATTTTAGCGTTTGTAATTTATGGTCAAACACGCACACATGCATACAGATTATCACTTCTTCTTCTTAGAGTGCCGTCTCCCTACGGAGGTTGGCAATCATAATGGCTATTCTTATTTTAGAACTTGCTGCTCTAAACAAATCAATCGATCTGCATTGGTACCAATCACGTAGATTCTTTAACCATGAGTTCTGCCTTCGGCCAACAGATCTTCTTCCTTGAATCTTTCCCTGTATTATCAGTCTCAAAATTTCATATTTTGGTCCCCTCATCACGTGGCCTAGGTATTCCAGTTTTCTGGTTTGTATAGTGGTGATTAGTTCTGTTTCTTTACCAACCCTCTCCAGTACTTCTTTATTTGTAATTCTATCAGTCCATGATATTTTCAATACTCTGCGGTATAACCAGAGTTCGAAGGCCTCGATTCTTTTTAAATTACATTTTTTTAATGTCCAAGTCTCAGCTCCATATAATAATATTGAAAATATATAACAGCGAATGGTACGTAGTCTGATCTCCAAATTTAGATTTTTGCACGTTAGGAGTGGCTTCATTCGTATAAATGCTGATCTGGCAATCTCTATTCGTCTGTTTATTTCTACAGTATGATCATTGGTTTCATTGATCAAAGTTCCCAAATACTGATATTTTTCTACTTGTTCTATCACGTTACCATTTATTGTCAATAGGTGATGTATATTTTGTGGCCTTTTTGTAATCAGCATGTACTTCGTTTTTTTGGCGTTTATAGTAATTCCCATCTCAGCACTATTTATACTCAAGCTTTCGATAAGATGTTGTAGATCCTCTATACTCGTTGCTATGATCACAGTGTCGTCTGCATATCTTAAATTATTAATTAATTTTCCGTTAACGGTGACTCCCGCTTCGATATTATTGAGCGTGTTTTGGAAAATTTCTTCAGAATATAAGTTAAACAAAAGTGGTGATAACACACATCCCTGTCTAACTCCTCTACAGATCTCATTTCTTCTGAGTGTTGCCCATCAATTTGAACTATGGCACTTTGGTTCCAATATAATGTTTGCACTATATTTATGATTTTACTGTCAATGCGCTTGTTCATAAGTATTGATATTAGTTTTTCATGTCTTACTTTATCGAAAGCTTTTTCGTAGTCAACGAAGCACAAGTGTAGATCAACATTCACATCCCGACATCGCTGAATTAATATGTTGATGGCAAATAGTCCTTCTCGAGTACCCATTCCATTTCGGAACCCGAACTGCGTCTCGCTAATATCCTCCTCTAGCCTTTCGTATATTCTCTTATGTATTATTTTTAGCAGAACTTTTAAAGTATGACTCATGAGGCTCAGTGTTCGATAATCGGAGCACTCTTTTGCTGCTTGTTTTTTAGGGATGGTTATAAATGCTGACTTTAGCCACTCCTGTGGTATTATTCCCGTATCGTACACCGTGTTGAATAAATCTGCCAATACTTCCAAGTTGTCCTCTTCCACTAGTTTTAAGAGTTCTACTGGTATTTCATCTAATCCAGCTGCCTTATTGTCTTTAGAGTTTTTGATAGCATATTTGATTTCATCTATCGTGATCTTCTGTATCTCTAAAGAATTTAATTCTTGTATTTTCTGCATTTCACCTCTTTCATCTTGGAAAAGTTCTCTAACGTACTCCTCCCATCGCTTTAACTTCTCTGGTAAATCTACTAGTAGTACTCCTTTTTTGTCTTTTATGTGTCCTTGCTGTCTATTTCGACCCATTCCAGTCACTTCTCTAATTTTTTTGTGCATATTTCTCATATCATATTTTGTTTCTAGTTCTTCTATCTCTTTGCATTGCTTCATCAAATAGATTTCCTTAGCTGTTTTAATTTTTTTCCTTTAATTATTCGTTGTATTTCTTTATACTTCTGTAGATCTTTTCCTTTATATTTCCTTCTTTCTTCCATCAGTAATAATATTTCTTCTGTCATCCAGTGTTTTTTAGCCTCTGATTTATGTTCTATTAAACTTTCTTGAGCTGGTTTCAGTAATGTGTTTTTTATATTACACCACTTTTTATTTACATCCATAATTTGTTTGTTGTCAGTTAGTGTTTTTTGCATATTAACATTCACATTATTTTTTATTTCGTTTTTTATTTCTTCGTTTTGTAGCATTCTTACGTTAATTTTTGGTTGTTGTTTTCTGAGTTCAATTCTTTTTAATTTTATTTTCACGTCAGCCACTAGCGGATTGTGGTCTGAGTTAACATCTGCTCCAGGATAAGTTTTAACTGAGGTTATAGAGTTTTTATATCTGCTATTTACGAGTATAAAGTCTATCTCGCACATTGAAATCAAAAGTGGCATTATACAAAATTCGGTGGTTTTAAGTTACAGCGACATCTAAAATCTACGAGCAAAACTACGTCTGTTGCAAAGATCTCCGTTGTAATAGCTCGCTCGGTTTTCTGTAAATGTCGCTAATGTCACTTCTTACTTTGTTGTAGCGAGCACGGGTCGTGACCGATAAACCGACACTAAACCAGTAAAGGTCCAGCCGCTGCAACGAGTCTTAGCTGAGGTGAGTGAAAAAGTGACATATTTTGTATAATGTCATTTTTTTAATTACTTGATAGTAAAAAAACAGCAAATTATGATTTCGTTATTGGCATATTTTGTAAAGTGCCGATATTTTACTCAACTATTCCAGATAACTGTGTTTAAATAGAATAAATAAGGGGCATATTGTGCTTAGTGTCATTTTTTGTGGTTTAAATGTCATATTTTTAATTTCTTGCCATATTAAATAGACGTCATTTTAAGTAAAGTGTCATTGTTACAGCTTCAAATTCTCAGTTAGATGACCAAAGTACTCAAGCTCACGATGACAATAATGCCGCCCATTCAGCATCTGATGGCAATGATAAACCAAATAAGGAGAAGAAAAAGAAGCTGATATATGCCAGTATTGCCAAGAATTTAAGAAATGCCGCTCAAGAATATGTTTCAACTTCCAAAACAAAAGAAGGTTTTTCCGGCAAAAATTCTAAAATAATTTTGTGGAAATAGCTATCGGCTGAAATGCTCAGATAAAATATTTGGAGTATCAAGGCAAAAACTGTTTGATGCTTACTGGGCTATGGCTTCCTTAGACCGACAAAGAGAATACATAGCTCGAAGTATTCAAAATATTATCCCGAAATATCAATACAAGAAAATGAATTCAAATAGGAAGGCAAAGAATGCTTTTTATTTTGAAATAAATAGTACCAAAACCAGAGTATGCAAGACATTCTACAAAAATACACTAGATATAACTGGCAGTGCAGAACTGTACTGGAAAAAAAAGATTCTTTTACTGGTATTCTAGAAGGTGAAAAGAGAGGAAGACATGAAAATCACAGAAAGTTGTCTATCGATTTGGTAGAAGGAGTAAAACACTCATAAACAGCATCCCTCGAATCGAGAGCCATTACTTGCGTCAGCAAACCTCGAAGGAATTCATAGATGGTAGAAAAACAGTAATGGATCTTTAATTAGACTACAAAAATTGCATAGAGCAAGGACTACCCTATGTTATGGTACATTCGGATCGAAAAATTTTCAACGAAGAATTTAATATTAGTTTGATCGTACCTAAACAGGACCAATGTGAACAATGTACAATATATAAGCTGGCTGAAGATCCCAGAAAGGAAGCTTTGAAGGAAGATTATGACCGCCATTTAGCAGAAAAACTTACTTTTGGGATGAATCTCAAGGCAATCGTGGAGCCAATGAAATAGGTAGCTGTGTTTTAAAGTTTTTGCAAAATAAGTCTTCTTTCGCTAATAAAGACCTTGATATAGTGTTCTATTCTGATAACTGCTGTGGCCAACAGAAGAACCAGTCTATCATTGGAATGTACGTCTATGTAGTATTAAATGTCAAAGTAAAATCAATAACCCATAAGTTCTTAACCGAGGCCACACACAAAATGAAGGGGACGCAGTACATTCAACGAAGGAAGTAAAATAAGTCTTAAATATGGACCCATTTACGTACCTTTCCAATACGTCTGTGCCATCAGAAGTTCGAAAAAACGTGGGACTCCGTACATTGTAAATGAGATGGATACGAAGATTTAAATGGATATGAATGGAATTTGAATGGATAATTGATTTGATGGATTTGAAACAACTGCAAGTTATTAAGCTGAATAGGAGTGTTGATAATGCGGTTGTAAAGTTGTCTGATATAAAAGTCATTAAAATTGAAAAGAATGTAATGAATGAGATTAAAATATTCTATAAAACGTCTTATTTTGATGACTTCAAGGAACTTGATTTGGCAAAAAGAACATCCAGAAACAGCCGACCTCAAGAACTTAAACCATTGTACCACCAAAAATTGGATAAAAATTGACGTGAGAGGTCTTGTGGATGCGGGGTTGATTCCTTGATATTACCGATCCTACTATGAAAGTATTTTTAATTAAAAATGTAATAGCTCTTAAGTATTATCACATTTTTACAAATGCCTATTTGCATTTTTTGTTACGATTCGTTTATTTTCTTAGTTTATTTTGATAGTCTTAAAATATTTTATTTGCGTGATATTGTCGTGACTGATTCGAGTAAGACTTTCTTTTAGTACATACAAATAAATACTTTATTCATCTAAAATTAGTTTTTATTTTATTCCTGACATTCATTTACTCAATTGGAGTAGTAGAATAGTAGAAGAGTTAATGAATTAAATATGCCATTAAACAAAAAATAATTGATTGTATAAAAACAAAAGTGACACTATACTGATTTTTTTTTTCAAATGCCTTTTTTTTCAACAAACACTAGTTAATTTATTTAAAAGCTATTTTATACTGAAAAAGAGATGATTAAATTATTATTTAAAACTAATCACATTGCTTATTTTCAATTTATTTTTAAGTCTGGGCATAAAAATCATGTTAAAAAACTTTAAACAGCTATACTGTAAAATTGAGTTTTTTATTTAGTGCCACTTTTGATTTCAATGTGCGATCTGGTTTCTGACAATGTGGTTTTCTGTATGTGAAGGAGACGCCCATGTATATAGTCTTCTTTTAGGAAGCTGAAACCAAGTATTGGCAATTACCATATTCTTTTCTTGGCAGAATTCTATGAGCCTTTCTCCTCTCTCGTTTCTAGTTCCTAGTCCGAACTGTCCAACTATATTTTCAACTGTACCTACTCCAATTTTTTGCATTAAAATCTCCTAAAATGTAAGTAATATCTCTAGATTTTGTTAACTTGATTGTATTGTGCAATTCTAAATAAAAGTTTTCGATCTCATCTTCGGTCTTATCAGCAGTGGGAGCGTAAACTTGGATCATATTAATATTACAGTTCCGTGCTTGAATTTTTAGCATTATTATTCTTTCTGAGATTTGAATCACACCTAACACTGATTTTTTTAATAGTGTTGCTTATGATAAAAGCTACTCCGTATCGATGATCAGTTTTGTCTCCTCCAGTGTAATAAATATTGTGGTTATTTATTGATATCTCTCCATTTCCTGACCACTGTACATCGCTAACCCCAAGTACATCTATATTTAGCCTCTCCTTCTCTTTAATAACATTGCGTAGTTTTCCAGGCTGATACATACTTCTTACATTCCAGGTAGCTATTTTTATCTGAGAGGGTTGAGTATTTTTTTGAGGTATTTTGTGCAAGGGTTTCGCATGTTGACGACCGAGGAGGCCTTGCGTTCTGATGGTTGTCCTCCCCTGCCGGATTTTGGTCTCCGATTACCATAATTATTATTAATATTTTATAATGTTATGATTATCACTAATAATTTATAATGTTCTCTGTTAAATAAGAAAAACTACATTAATATACAAAATTGTTAAAAGTTCGCCGAGCTACATTAATCTTTTAGTAATCTGAATAAATTAAGCAAAAAGAGGTAGCAGCTGAAGAAGTACTAGGTACGGAAGGTTAACAAAGAAGAACATAACGAATTACCGGTTGACAAAGAATGTCAGATTGTTTCAGAAAGAAAAAACAGATCATATTTACTAATACAACAGGAGCACACAACCCGACAAGCAGAAGAGGAACATAAATACTTCTAAAAATGTAGAGAACAAAAAAAAATCAACCGAAGAAATGAGAGAGAAAATATGAACAAGGAAATTCAAGAACTGCAAGAGCTAAGTAAGCTATCAGAAAAAGTTTTACCATAAACTGAATAAAAGCAAAAAATTATTCAAACTGAGAACAATGATATGCACCTACAGCAAGAAATACTAAGAAATTGAACAAGATATTTTGAGAAAAACCTTAAGGGAGGTAGGAGGGTGGTGAACTCTGATATACTAGAAGACAAAACAGATAACAGAGAACAGTTAACAGAGGACAGAGGACTAGAGCCCAAAAATTGAATCGTATCGTGATTAGTAACTATTTCGAGAAACTTCGACAGAATTTATATAAGAAAGGCTTAGCAGGGAAACTGCTCAACTTCACAACATGGACGAAAAAGGATGTCAGCTTACACTGCATCACCAACAAACTGTATTGGCTAGTAAAGGTGCTAAAAGGATGCATATCGTTGCACCAGAGCACGGCAAAAAAATAACAATCGTGGCATGTGGCGACGGCATAGGCAACACCGTTCCGCCATTTATCATTATGAAAGGGCAACGAGTTAAACCGTAATGGTATTTTAATCTTCCAGCAGAAACAAAAATTATAATAATAATAGTCTCCCGTTTTATACCGCACGCGGCTTTTGGGAGTATAGCAGGGTAGTCTGCTATATCTAGGGCCTACGGTATACAAGGAAGGTAACATGGCCAGTGCTACGCTTCAACCGCCTATTATTACCCCTGGTTTTACCCAAGGTACTCATTTTATTCAGGCTGAGTCGACCTGGGGCCTATAGACATTTTAAAAATGCCTAGTTGTTCTTGCCGGCGGTAGGATTCGAACTCACGACCACCGGCATGCGAGGCAAGCACACTACCGCTTGCGCTACGCAGGCCCTTACAAAAATTATAATGACCAATAAACGAAGCATGACATCAGATACATTTATTGAGTGGTTAGATCACTTCTGCTGATTCAAAAATATTGGACCAGCCCTTCTCATTTAGACATTAGAATTGTAGAAGCTGCAATAAAAAAGATGCAACTCTCTTTTGTGTATCGTCCAACACCACCCATGAGCTTAAACCACTCGATAGAGCAGTCTTCGGGAGCTTTGAATCTTACTGGGATAAGGAGGTGTTAAATTTTTGGGTGAAATATAATAACGAACGTACCATCAATCCAGCAAGATTTGGGAAAAATATTTACGCCGGTTTGTCCCGTTTTTGGCTTTAAATCCAGAACAAAAATATTTGTTCTGGATGTAAAGCCAGTGAAATATGGCCATTAAATCCAAATGCTATTTCGAATGCTGCCTTTGCACCTTGTTGTCTGACACAACGAGCGATTGAAACAATCGCCGAAGATTTTCAAGAGAATCCTACAACCGAACCAGAAATTGAAACAACTGTCAAAAAGAATACAAATTTCTAAGAACGCTATCCTGCAGCGGTGTTAACAAAAATAATAAAAGCAAAGCATTCTCGAGTAGCTAGAAAAGGAAAATTACCAAAAAAGGACTGACGAAAGTTATTCAAACTTATATCTCAGATGAAGACAGTGACTTATCTGGATTTTACACAAGTGGTACAGCTTCCAGCAAGGATTATATTGATGCAGTTTACATGTCAAATAAATATGATAAAAATAGGGTTGCAAAAATAAGTGAGACACAGCCATGTTAAGAACTAAATGCAAGTTTTAGTTTTAGTGGTTTTCTGATTACACCGGAGTTAAAAGTATCAACAAAAAACGTCGACAAGCCATTAATGCGAAAACACAAGAAGTTACCAGAGATTTATTTAGTGCACAATCTCATAGCTCAAACTCAATCAAAACCAAATTTAAAAAATATTTATGGTACTGTTTATTGTGTGATGAGAATAGAGTGGCTGATATGCGCCAGTGTGTTTGTTGTAATAAGTATATCCACGAGAAATGTCAAGGATATATTTGTATGTCCTCTATGTACTTAATGTATTGTCAAATTTTTGTTGTTAATATGAATAAAAATTTCTTTTACTAAACTTTATATTTAATCTTTAATTCTAACGTTTAAAATTTATTATCTAAGTAAATTTAAAAAAAAAAATGAAACTGGCCTTACTAAGTTTCCAGTTCCAAATAAGGTCAAATATTCCAGATTTGTTCAATGTTAAAATTTTATATTTCTTTCTTTCTTTATTAAGTATTTTATAGTGAAATTAGATAACCAGAATGTTAGGCAATACGTATACAAGACTTTTCCTCCCATATTTTTCCTGAATAAAATATTACAGAAATTTAAACCTTAACGTGGCTTTAATTGGCGTCCTTACCTTACAAACCGTATCATTCATTTAACCTCTATATAAACTCCTAAATCAAACAGTATTTAAAGACTACACTTAAACAGCTTAAACAACAACCAAGTTAAAATACAAGATCTAAATAAGCCCTGGGACACAAGGTCCTGAAACTATCTAATAGTCGGCAAAGAGGTACTAAAAAGTGCCTCCCTTTGTTTAATATAGAATTACTCATAAACAACAATAACAAAGATACCTATCAAGTTACCAAATTAATGAATTTATTTGGTAACTTGATAGGTATCTTATCTCGTAACTCTCAACTTAACAACGAACTACAAAAGAGAATGTTTCCAATTCTTCAAGAAATATCTTTACAAAAGCCTAAAATAGAAAACAACAAATTCAAAATCAGCAGAAAATGACGACAATATAACTGGGAAAATAAGTAATCCAGCCATAAACCAACAAAACATCCATCAAGCCACCTTGTTGCAACCTTAGTTTCAACCGCCTCTACAACTAACAAGGAAACTGAAATCCCAACAACAAACTAGGACTCCTATAAGAAAAAACCATAGTAGCTGGGCTAGTAGTGATGAAGACACTACACTTTTATGGATCATCTTACATCTTTATTTTGCATCTGTATTTCATCCCCATTAAAAATAAGCTTATGCAGATGACGAAAAACCTATTTTAATATACTGGACTCTTCATATCAGATTAGTTCACCTGTTAAAAAACTTTCGCAAAGATTCTAGAAAAAATTTTTATGAATATAATGGAACCTATTATCTTGGAAAATAACTTAATACCTAACTACTAATTTGGCTTTAGGCAACAACTTGTATGATCGAGTAAATATATAGAGTAGTCACAACAGGTAGAGATGCCCTTAAAAACAAGTCCTACAGTACAGCCGCCTTCATAGATGTCTGACAGGCAAATGACAAGGTCTGGCATGATAGTCTTATTTCCAAAATCAAGTCACAGTTACCTCCCATAGACAAAATTCTGTAGTCATATATAATACATAGATCCTTCTTAATTAATCACGGCGAAGTTTGCACTCCTTGCACTACAACGCTACGAATCGAATACTATTGCCTCGGAATAGACATGGAACATGGATTCTAAGCTACGAAATAAGGACATTCTCTTAGGCACATGGAATATGTTACGCTAGTTCAGGCCCGGAATTGCAACACATGCCATAAAACAGCTTTAAAAATATAAAATAGACGTAACAGCGATTTAGGAAAGGAGATGGACAGGATCGGGAAGTATGCAAATTTAAAATTCCCTGGTTTTTTGGTCAGGAGAAGAAGAAAGGCACGAATTTTGATGTGGTTTTGTAGTTAACGGAAAATCCAAGCCTGCCAGAATTGATTTCAAACCAATCAACAAGCGCATGTGCTCTCTAAGATTCAAAGGAAAATGGTTTAACCTAATCCTCCTCTCAATCTACGCACCAACAGAAGAAGCAAATGAAGACGACAAGGAGGAATTTTATGAAATTTTAGAACAACAGTATACAACGGCACCCAGATACGACGTCAAAATCATACTGGGAGACTTCAATGCCAAACTAGGTAAAATGGAGCATCTTAGAGCCGTGATCGGCACACATTGCTTACACAATAACACTAATGATAACGGAATAAAACTGGCAGAATTCGCTGTAGCCAACAATATGGCAGTAAAAACTACACAATTTTAAAGAAAAGATATACATAAAGTAACTTGGGTGTCAAATGACGGAATCACACGAAACCAGATCGACCATGTGCTTATTAATGGAAGACATTGTAGCAATATCATCAGCATACACAGTTTGAGGGGAGCAGAAAGTGACTCTGACCACTTCCTTTTCAGAAGAAAAATGAGAACAAGGATAAAGACAAGACAGCTAAAGCAACTCCAACAAGGAAACAGATGGGACATTTCAAGGCTTGATTTATCTGATAATGAACGCCAATATCAGGAACTGATCCAAAACAAATTGCAGACACTGGAAGAAGAAGAAACATTAACGCCAGAATTGACCATAGACCAGAAATGGCAACATATACCGAACGCCATAGAAAGTGCCGCAGCGGAAACTATAGGAAAAAAGGAATATCAAAAAGAAAAACCAGTGGTTTGACCAGAAGTGCGAACAAATTTTGCATTAGAAAGCAATCAAGAGGCTAGAGTTACTAACACGCACTACATATGAGAACAGGGAAGACGACAACAGAGTAAGGACTTAAACGAGAAGACTTTTGAGAAGACAAAAGAAACAGCACCTAGAAGCGAGAATACAGCAACTAGAGGAGGAACATAGAACCGGTCAGTCTAGACAGTTTTATAAGGACCTAAAAACAATGAAGGGCAATATGACCAACAGCCCAAGATTTACAAAAGACGATGCAGCAATCTTTCCTCGGTAGAGAGTGACCGGGCATTATATGTGACGATATTGAGGTTTATCTTTTTCACACAGTTTGAGTGGGGTTGGTTTACAGTGGTTGGGTTTTTGGCATTTAAACACCGTGCTTACTTTGCATATTGGTAAATATTTATATTTATTCCCACGAGCAGCTGGAAAACGTTGGTCGATTTCTGTAGAGCGAGATTTCGCTCAGTATTCTAAGAGCATCGTTAGCGACCATGCGTGACGTGCGACCTTTAAGTTTTTAGAACAATAGCTTTCACCTAAGCTCACGCGTTTTTTGTATCTGTTTTCTACAAAAATCATAAAGAATACGAACAAATGGAAATAAAAGAATTTATATAATGATAATGATGTTGTACAAGATATTTAATTCGAACAACTAAGACGGCCACGGTACGCACATAGACTTTGCACAAAAAAATTTAGAAAAAAAAATAGAGATACGACATCCAATCAGATTTCCAAAAATCTAACATTCTATTTGATTATAGACTGTGAGATCGAGCCAATTAAAAAAATGTACTGTCAGTAAAGATCCACTCAGGATTCCTGCACTATATGAGGTATGGTGCTAAATTTGTCTAATTGTGTTTTTTTTGAAAAACTATTACACACTATGTAATAGTTTGTAAAGCAAACTATTACAACCGTTTGGGAAAGTCCAAACGGTAGAACAAGGAACGAAATCGACTACATCATAAGTGATCAAAAACAAATAATTAAAGATGTAACAGTGCTCAACAAGTTCACCACAAACAGCGACCACAGGATGATATGAGCGAAAGTTCAAATCAATATAAAAAGAGAAAGGAATATAATGATTAAAAATAAATTTCATGGTATCTGGACACCCCCATTAGATATCAACCAATATCAGACACATATCAATAATAATCTTCTATTGCAGGAAACCTCCGCTAACGATATTAACGACTTGAATAACTGCATCATAAACGCCTTACAAGAAAGTCACCGAGTGCACTGTCCTAAAAGAAAATCAGATAGTAAAATAAGTCCCATATACTGAAACGCTCTTGGATCAAAGAAGACAAATGAGAAGCGATAAGAATGTAGATAGCAACACTTTAAGAAAAATGAACAAAACTGTTTCGAAAGCAATTAGGAGAGATTTAAGGAAATTTAATACCGATTATATTAAACGCACTATAGAGGAAAATAACAGCCTAAAAGTTCTACGTAGAAAGCTCAACGAATGGGAAATGCGAAATTCATAAATTAAGAAACAAGCAAAATGAAATTAATATCACGTAGAGACGAGTTAATACAGGTCGTCGAAGAGTTTTACGAGGACTTATATAGAAGTAGACGAGAAGATAAAACAGGAATACAAACAGCCATTTCAAAGAAGATCAAGAATCAAGGTTCCGAACTAATGCCAGAGATAAAGCTAGATGAGATTCGACAAGCATTAAGAAAAATGAAAAATAACAAAGCCCCAGGAGAGGATGGAATCGTAATAGAAGCTATCGTAAATGGAGGAGATATGCTATTAAATAAATTAAGGAAACTATTCAATCTATGTTTGCAGCAAAGAGAGGTGCCCAAAGAGTGGAACAATGCTACAACCATCCTTTTGCATAAAAAAGGAGATAGAACGGACCTAGAAAATTATAGACCTATTAGCCTGTTGAACCACATATACAAGCTCTTCACTAGGGTAGTGACATCAAGATTGGAGAAAAAATTAGATTTCTACCAACCGAGAGAGCAGGCAGGATTCCGCTCAAATTATGGTACCAATGATCACCTCCACACAGTAAAAACACTCATTGAAAAATCTATAGAATATAACAAACCTCTTGTTCTCACTTTCATAGATTTTCATAAAGCGTTCGACACGATCGAATTAGACAGCCTTATAGAAGCAATGAATGACAGCAGGATTGACCATAGGTATAGTGAGCTTATTTATAATATTTACAAAAATGCCACTATGACTGTTAAAATAGACAATAAAACCCGACCAATAAAAATAAATCGTGGAATAAGGCAAGGAGATACATTGTCGCCGAAATTATTCATAACGGCATTAGAATATGCCTTTAAGATGATCAATTGGGACCACAGAGGAGTAACGATAGACGGCGAAAAGCTTAACCATCTCCGTTTCGCAGATGACATTGTCCTTATCACAGATAATTTAGGAGAAGCTACAGATATGATAAACGAATTGGATTTTGCATGTTCGAAGGTGGGCCTGAGAATGAACTTGACCAAAACTAAGTTTATGACAAATTTGGTCCCCAATAACCATTTGACTATTCAAGACAAAGTGGTAGAACTGGTGGAGAAATATACGTATTTGGGTCATGAAATAAGAATCAGCAGGGATAACCAAACATGTGAGATCCAAAGACGAATTACTTTAACATGGGCAGCCTTTGGAAAACTGCGAGACACACTTAGGGCCAACATACCAATCAGCCTCAAAAGAAAAGTGTTTGACCAATGCGTATTACCGGTCATGACCTATGGGGCGGAAACTATGACTTTAACCAAGACCACGGCTTCGAAACTGAGAGTGGCACAGAGACGAATGGAACGGTCTATGCTGGGAGTGACGTTGAGGGACCGAATAAGAAACGAAGATCTGCGAAGAAGGACGAGTATTACTGATGTTGTGGAACGCATAGCGGAACTAAAATGGAACTGGGCAGGCCATGTAGCGAGAATGCACGATTCACGATGGACGAGCAAAATTACAAATTGGAGGCCAAGAGCAGACAAACGCAGTAGAGGAAGACCACCTACACGTTGGGCCGACGACATCAGGCGTATCACTAAAAATTGGCAACAAAGAGCACAAAATCGTGAGGAATGGAGGAGTTTAAGGGAGGCCTATGTCCAGCAGTGGACGTGATAAATAGAGGCTGGATGATGATGATGATGAATAGTTTGTAACAGACATAGTTTGTAATAGATAATAATTACAAAAAATGTCCGGAAAAGGATAAGATTACAGTTGAAATGTTGAAAATTGGTGGCAGAAAAATGGAACAGGTATTACATTGGAATATATGGAACAGTATTATATTTAATAAAGAAATTGATGAAGCAAAGATTCCTCAATGGAATTCCTACAACTCAGAAGTCATTTTACTATTCAAGAAAGGACACAAAGCAAACATCGAGAATTACCGACCAATATCCTTGCTATCACAACTGTATAAATTACGTAGAGGAAGTGGTCCGAATATGAGCCCCCCATTTGTTTTTTTTGTATAAATTTTTGAAAGTTACGAATAAATATCCAGTAAATTACACACTACAAGCTTAAAGGTTTACCTTATGGTATATTAAAAAGGCATTATCAAAAAAATTAAATTTAGGTGGAATTTGTGTCAACACTTAAATTATGTACAGATCTACTTTTGGATTAGACTGCGTGGAATATGGGCCCCCTAGTAAAATAATTGATAGGTATCTAACAATTTGAAAAAACATATATTTTTCAAATAAAAAAAACTGAAAATGAAAATGAAAATACATTTCAACTTAAAAACCACATATTACACGCAAAAGTCACAAATATATGCATCTTTTTCGGCACCTGAACATTGTTCGTGAGCCCATTGATTGCACATGAAGCATTGAATCCATAACTCTCCTCTCTGGTCATCGGAAAAGCGACCATCACAAAATAGGCATACTGCATCACAGCCGTCAGGAACAGATTTGCCAATTTCGTCGATATCCATATCTTCATCGTCTGGGACAAACTCGTGACTTTCATCCTCAGAGTCGCTGACTTTATTGTCTTTTGCTTGCTGTCTTTTTTTGTTAGTTGTCTTCTTTGCTTTTGATTTTGAAAAGACTTGTCGTTTGGTGCTTGCTTTCTTAGGCGTGTTGGTGCAGGATTTCTCTAACTCATCCTTGTAGGGGGAAGAGGTGATCACTTGCGATTTAGTTGATTTTCTTCCCCGAGTGGTATTTTTCTTTGTGACGGAAGGTACAGGTGAAATGTCAAATGGTGAGACCAATTTAACGGAATTTTCCATTCCTGGAACAGATGGTCTAGAGAAATTGGAATTTGACGGCGAAGATGTTGCCTGTGATTGTAATTTAGCTGTATCTTCCAAAAAGAACATCCTGGCTGAGGTTCTGGGGTACCATGCTGGGGTTCTGTTGTGACAGGCCGCGCTTGAGGCGAGGCTTGAGACAAAATGTTGCAGTTTTTCTCAGCCTGAATTCGTTCAGATATAAAATCTGCTTCAGAAAAAATGTGACGGTTGAACGGATATATTCCCGTCGCCCTAAAACCACTAGCAGCTATTTCGGCACACTGTGATTTTAAAAAGGCTTTACCTAAAAGTTCTGCCAAGTCAAACTGTGTGAGGGCTCGTTGGTTAACACGAAGCCAATTTCTAATTTCCTCACTGTAATAAGCCTTGAAACTTCCCATGAATGTTTTATCAAGGGGTTGTAATTTATGAGTTGAGTGAGGCGGCAAAGAGATAATGGAAATATGATTTTCACGAGCTAGTCGAATAACTTCTAAGTTTCGTGTGTGGCTATAATGGCCATCTAACACTAGCAGAACTGGACATTCTTTTGTTGGTTTAACAAAATTTATGAAATGCCTCATCCAATCGGAAAACAAATTCTGTTGCACCCACCCACTTGGATGTACTGCGTAGATTGAACCTGGAGGAGCCCCTCGCATCAGCTGTTCGTTGCGATTTTTTCTCGGGAAAATTAACATGGGCGGTACAAATTGACCTCCAGCGCTCATTGCAGCTATAAACGTAACTAGTGAACCCCGTTCGGCTGAGGTAATTGAAGCAATTTGCCGTTTTCCTTTTCTTCCCACCACTGATGCCACCTTACTTTGAACAACTGTAAGCCCAGTCTCATCTACATTGTAAATTTGGTGAGGCGAAAATTTATTTTTTGAGTATTCACTCTGCAAATTGTCAAAAAATTGCTCCACATTTTCCTTATTGAAGCCTAATGCTCTAGCGAAGGAAGTTCCTGTTGGTCTTCGAATAGAAAGTACATTTTTGTGACGTAGTAAAAATGCATCCAACCAGCTTCTCCCCGCCACACCATTTTTAAATGGATGAGCTATTCCATTACGAACAGCTAAGACATATGCCATTTTTCTAATGTCCTTTCTTGTGAGACCATAGTAAGTAGCTTCCATGGACAAAACATATTGGACAAGTTCTTCCTCCAGTTCTTTTCCTAATGTTGTCTTTCTTCCTAGTTGAGTTTTAACTACGTCACTAATATTTAAATTACCTTCCTTTTGTTTTTTTAACAGTCTTTGAAGTGTAGATCGTGGCACGCTGAACTGTTTGCTTGCAGTTTTAAGACCCATTATTTTGTTATTAACACTGTCCATAGCCTTAACCATATCTTCACGTCTCCATGTTTGTCTTAAGTTCTTTGAAAAAAACTTCGGTTTGCTTCGTGGCATAATGAACTGCAAAAAAAACACTTTATTAAGACTTGGTCCGAATATGAGCTCTGTCCCATAATAGGACCACGGTAGGGGCCCATATTAACAACATTCCACCTGATTATTTAAAAGCATTCAATTTCTTCTCAATTCATTATTAGGTTAGTTTTTATGATGGAATATCAAATACTGATCACTTTTCTAACATACTAACACATCAACTCTCCAGTTTCAAACATAAACGTTGATAAATAGCACAAAAACACTTACCGTAAAATATTTGTTGAACTACACAAATAAACTTATGTCACCTGTTAGTACAGAGATATACACGAGACTGCGTGCATAAACAGAAAAATGTTTGGGGGTCTAGTAGAAGTATTTTAGTACGAAATTCATAGATGTCGCGACGTGCTCTAGTTGAAATATATTGGGGGCCCATAATAAGTGCAGGGCTCATATTCGGACCACTTCCTCTACTAAAATCATAACTAACCGCCTAACACATAAGCTCGATTTCTATCAACCTATCGAGCAGGCTGAATTCAGTAACCATTTTGATACAAAAGAACACTTGCTGCACACCGTAAGAACACTAATAGAAAATTGCAACGAGTAATATGTTCCAATTCATATGGCGTTCGTCGATTTCCATAAAGCATTCGATTCCATCGAATTATGGACAGTGCTTGAATCTCTAGAAAATGCACGCATAGATTCAAGATACACTAACATAATTAAAAACATATATGAAAATGCCACCATGCAAATAAAGCTGGACGAAAGCACAAAAACTAATCCCATAAGACTACAACGGGGAGTAAGACAAAGAGACACCATCTCTCCCAAACTATCAACGTCGACGGATCATACTTAATCCACTTGAGATTCGCAGATGACATAGTTTTAATAGCTGATAATATCCAAGAACTAAATGATATGTTATAACAATTAAATGCAGTTTCAGGAGCGGTAGGCTAAAAATGAACTACAGCAAAACAAAAATACTGAGCCGAGGCCAGACACATATAACAATACAAAATCATACCATAGAAAATGTTAAAGATTATGTATATCTAGGTCATATTATCAAACTAGAAAAACCAAAACAAGATGCTGAAATTAAAAGAAGAACAGTAGCAGATAGCATATATCTTGAAAAACACCTCCATTCCTGTAAACTTAAAGAAAAAGGTGTATAACACATGCATACTACCAGTTTGTACCTACGGCTTGGAGACAGTGGCCCTTACCAAAAAATCTGCTAAAAAATTAGAAACAACGCAAAGAGCAGTGTAACGAATCATGCTTGGAATATCACTAAGAGACAAGATTAGAAACACCGATATAAGACGTAGAACGAAGATTAGGGATATTGTGGAAGAAAATTACCCCTACGGGGTGTAGGGTTGAGTTATAGAGGTAGCACCTTTTATCGGAACGATCACATCGAGCGTCATAGACGGGAGATGGTTCTTGATAACTGGTCCTCATAAGGCAACTAACTCTCACTTATGGCTCCACGTGCCACACCCCGGGCAACTGCATTGGTCTGCAGGCTAAACTAAGTGAGGGTAGCCAGATATGGCGAAAATTTCACCAAGCGATTGCCGGTATAAGCAATCCCACACTTACTGACCAACGGCTTCGGGCGGATGAGTTGGTAAGTGTTAGGGCACTTTTTTGTCCTGAGACCGAGAAATCGATCTCGAAGGCGGATGAACCCTACAGAATGGTCAACGGCATAAGGATGCAGAAGGCAACGGGGAACCACTGCATTAAAGACTCATAGAGTACCCCTAGTAGTAATCATCATGGTAGACATGCAAAGGAAAAGTACTGATCATGGACATCGGATACCAAGATCCGGCAGAGAAAGAGAAATAGATAAGTACAAGGCTTTCTCGGTCGTAAACCAGCGAAACCCTTGTAAAAAGAAAAAGACAACCATAAAAATTGCTACATGGAATGTAAGGAGCTTATTCTCTTCGGGAAAATTAGATAACGTCGTGTTGGAAATGGATCGTTTGGGTATAGACATATTAGGCATGAGCGATACACAATGGCCAGGAAACGGCAAATGTCCCACAAATAATCATGGTATGTTTTATTATGCCGGAAGTGACACCAAAACCCATCGATACGGAGTAGGAGTCATCATCTCAAAAAAATGGAAAGATGCTGTAGTAAACTTTACTCCATTCTCAGAGCGCGTGATGTTAATACAATTAAAAGATAAGAAGAACATGATAAACATCATACAAGTGTACGCTCCTACAGCAGACAAAGACGAAGAGGAAATAGAACAATTCTATAATATCTTAGAAGAGGTGATGAGAACAACAAAGAGACAACACATTAACATAGTAATGGGCGATCTGAACGCCAAGGTAGGTCAGGGTAAAGTTGGAGAAAATGTCGGTGAATATGGCTTAGGTAATAGAAATGAAAGGGGTGATCGTTTAGTTCAGTTTTGTCAAAGCGAAGATTTAATAATAACTAATACATTCTTTAAACTACCCCCAAGGCGACTATATACGTGGACGTCACCTCAACATACACAAGAAAAAGTGGTCAGAAACCAAATAGATTACATATTGGTGACAAAAAGATACCGTAATGCCGTAAAATCTACTAAAACTTTCCCTGGAGCTGATATCGGTTCGGATCATAATCCAGTAGTATCTGTGATAGAAGCTAGACCAAAGAAAATAAGAAAAGCCATCATTCCAGCATTAGACTTAAGCCAGCTTAAAAATGAACATCTACGACAAACAGTGCGAGAAGAAATAAACACCAGCCTCAGTGTAGCAGAAAGCCAAATCCGCAGAACAGACAACATAGATGAAAAACTTAAGTATATAAATACTATAATAAGAACTAACGGAAAGAAACACCTAACCAAATCTGCAAAGAAACATAAGGTGTGGATGACACCAGACATTCTAGAACTAATGGATGAAAGACGTAAAATGAAGAATAATGCAGAAAAATACAGAGAGGTTGATAAGAACATAAAGCAAAGAATAAGAAATGCCAAAGAATCATGGATTACAGAACAATGTGTAGAAATGGAAAACTATGAAAGAAAGTATGACACGTTCAATATACATAAAAAAGTAAGAGAAATTACAGGAACCCAAAGAAGACGTCAAATAAGTTTGCTTAAGAACAAAGATGGAAAGATTATTATAGATTTAACAGAGAAAATTAATAGATGGAGTGAATACATAAGAGAATTATTTGAGGACAACAGAAATAACATTGTTCTGATATATGGCGAAACGGGACCTGAAATTCTAAAATGTGAAGTAGAAATGGCACTTAAAAATTCCAAAACTGGGAAGGCAAATGGACCGGATGAGGTTCCTACCGAATTGCTAAAGCTCTTGAATGATGAATCAATAGGTATAATATTGCACTTATTTAATACAATATACAATACTGGTATTATACCTCAAGAGTGGCTGTTGTCTACATTCGTTACACTGCCAAAGAAATCTAATGCTAAAGAATGTTCAGAACATCGAACAATATCTTTAATGAGCCACCTACTAAAGATATTTCTAAAAATCATCCACAACCGAGTTTATCAAAAGTTGGAGTCAGATATTAGTAATACACAGATGGGGTTCAGAAAAGGGCTTGGTGCTCGAGAAGCTCTCTTCGGTTTGAATGTTCTTACACAAAGATGCCTAGACGTTAATCAGGAGGTACATACGTGTTTTATCGATTTTAAAAAAGGTACATAACATAAGGTGTGGATGACACCAGACATTCTAGAACTAATGGATGAAAGACGTAAAATGAAGAATAATGCAGAAAAATACAGAGAGGTTGATAAGAACATAAAGCAAAGAATAAGAAATGCCAAAGAATCATGGATTACAGAACAATGTGTAGAAATGGAAAACTATGAAAGAAAGTATGACACGTTCAATATACATAAAAAAGTAAGAGAAATTACAGGAACCCAAAGAAGACGTCAAATAAGTTTGCTTAAGAACAAAGATGGAAAGATTATTATAGATATAACAGAGAAAATTAATAGATGGAGTGAATACATAAGAGAATTATTTGAGGACAACAGAAATAACATTGTTCTGATATATGGCGAAACGGGACCTGAAATTCTAAAATGTGAAGTAGAAATGGCACTTAAAAATTCCAAAACTGGGAAGGCAAATGGACCGGATAAGGTTCCTACCGAATTGCTAAAGCTCTTGAATGATGAATCAATAGGTATAATATTGCACTTATTTAATACAATATACAATACTGGTATTATACCTCAAGAGTGGCTGTTGTCTACATTCGTTACACTGCCAAAGAAATCTAATGCTAAAGAATGTTCAGAACATCGAACAATATCTTTAATGAGCCACCTACTAAAGATATTTCTAAAAATCATCCACAACCGAGTTTATCAAAAGTTGGAGTCAGATATTAGTAATACACAGATGGGGTTCAGAAAAGGGCTTGGTGCTCGAGAAGCTCTCTTCGGTTTGAATGTTCTTACACAAAGATGCCTAGACGTTAATCAGGAGGTACATACGTGTTTTATCGATTTTGAAAAAGCGTTTGACAGAGTACGCCATGATAAGCTTAGAGAGATTCTTGAAAGGAAGGACATAGATAATAAAGATCTGCGAATAATTCTCAATCTATATTGGAATCAGAAAGCTAACATCAAAATAGAAACTGAAACATCACAAGCAATAGAAATACGTAGAGGAGTACGACAGGGTTGCATTTTGTCACCTCTGTTATTTAATGTATATAGTGAAAGCATCTGTCAGGAAGCCCTTTTACAAGCAAACGGAGGAATCGTAATTAATGGAGAGATTGTAAATAAAATTCGATACGCGGACGACACTGTACTAGTTGCAAGAACAGTAGAAGAATTACAAAGATTACTTACAGACATAAATATTGCTTGCAACAATTATGGTATAAATATCAATATTAAAAAAACCAAGTATATGGTCTTCAGTAAAAACATGACACAACCAGCGTATATTAGTATAAACGGCACTCAAGTTGAAAAAGTATCAAGTTACAAATACTTGGGAACTTTAATAAACGAAACTGGAGACCAAAACAGTGAAATAAAAAGACGTATCGAAATTGCCAGGGCCACCTTCATAAAGATGAGAAAATTCTTCTGCAACAGAAATATAAGCATCCCTCTACGATTAAGAATACTGAGAGGCTATGTATTTAACACGCTATTATACGGTGTAGAGGCCTGGACTCTCAAACAGAACAACATAAAAAATATTGAAAGTTTCGAGATGTGGTGCTACCGTCGAATGCTGAAGATTAGTTGGGTTGAAAGAATAACAAACTGTGAAGTAATACGAAGAATAGGAAAAGACCCAGAGATTTTGTTAACGCTAAAGCGAAGAAAACTCGAATATTTTGGTCACCTGATGAGAGGACATAAATACGCATTACTTCAAAATATAATGCAGGGAAAAATAGAAGGAAAACGGAATCCAAGGCCGTAGAAGAATGTCATGGTTGCGGAATTTGAGAGAGTGGTTTGGCTGCACCACTAATGAACTCTTTAGGTCAGCCGTAAACAAGGTCAGAATAGCCTTGATGATTTCCAATCTCCGATAGGAGTGGCACAAAAAGAAGAAGAAGGAAGAAATTACAAAAATGAAATGGCACTGGGCAGGTCACGTAGCCCGATATAATGACAATAGGTGGACACGGAGAATTCTAGAATGGAGACCAAGGACGACAACAAGAAGCATGAGGGAAGACCTCAAAAAAGATGGGTAGATGACATAAGAGCAGTGGCAGACAAACTGTGGATTAGATTGGCGCAAGATAGAGAAAGATGGAAGCAATTGGGGGAGACCTACATTCAGGAGTGGATGGAAAATGGTTGACAAAGAAGAATATTACAAATTATGGTTGTCAAAATTCATGTAGATATTATTACAATATCGCTAATAAAATATCTTTTAGATAGAGAGGCACAATATATAGATTATTGACAATTATAATGAACTAACTTCTTTTTCCTTTTAATAAAGGAACAAAGAAAACGCCAAAAAAATTATAGCCAATTGTATTGCCAAATGCCGTTAGAAGAAGAAAAGAAAAAGGTATATTTAGAACTTTTAGAGAAGAAGTCCGGGAAGACTGATAGTCGTACATATTTTTTTAAATTGTACTTATTGAAAAGTAAAGGGAAACAATATATCAATAACTAAGTTTTCTTAGAATTTTTTGAACACACGACAGAGTTAATCCGTATGAAATTTTCCTGAACTTCCACCGTAGAATTTGAGCCTTATCTTTTATAATTTCCACGCCAATGCACATTTTAATTTCACAAAAACAACTTTATGAATGAATGTTTTTCAACGAACAAATTAAGTACTTTTTTCTCGTTTGATGATTAAAAAGTTAAAAATTGTCAAAGCTCTATTGTTAGTTCCTATAATTTAAATGCCAAATTAGAAAAACAAATATATTTATATAAATAATTACGGAATGTTAATAATTTGTTTAAAGATTTAATGATTAGATTCCCAAATCCGGGATAGATGAAGCCTTGAATTTTTTGCCATTCTAGTGTTTGCTGTATTGTCAATAAAACATCGGAATATACAGGGATTATATAAAGTATTTGTACTATTTAAAGTGTTTAAATATATTTAGTTTTAAATGACATAAATAGATACTTATACTTTATATTGTTTAAACAGCGATTTAAAATTTATGTAATATTATAAATATTTTGTTCATACCACACCTGTATAAATATATATATACCTATACGAATATATGTTCATCTATTTTGCAATAACATTGCGAAAGTACATTAGGATGTACATTAAAGCATAGCTTTTCACCTATTTTGTGCAATACAAAACGTTGTTTTTTTATTATTGTTGTGTATTTGGTATTTCTTACTTAAATAAGGTAATAATTAATAATACAACGTGGTTTTACATCATTAACCTTTATTGCCTAATAACTAACTAACTTCATTCCCTTGTGTCAGTGAGCGGTGTTGCCTACCTGTGTTGCCAAGTATATAACACCTCCTCTCTTGACCAAAATTCATAAATACAGATTGAAATAAAGATGTACTTACAAATTCATCCTCTGAACAGGTTTACATACTCTACTTGAACGTCTTAACACTGGTTCAGCTTCAGTGTGAGCCTCAGGTACTGTTGGCTCTATTGTATCATTTAGAAGTTCTTGTACATTTGTAGGTGGTGAAACGGAATTGGGTTCAGGGACAGATACCTCCCTTGGAACTATACTATGTGTAACTGTATCAGGAATGAAACAAGTTGGGTTATATTCTATAGGTGTATCCTGCCCAATTACTCTAATTTAATCAATATGACGTCTCCACGTTCTACCATCATCTAACTCAACTAAATAATGTAATAATCCTAACCTTAGTATAACCTTGCCAAATTGCCATTTGGCATTAAAGTAATCTCGCACTGAGACTCTGGTATCTATAGCAACATTTCTAAGACTCTGGTCTGTGTAAGCATTTTTGTCATAAGTAAAAGGTTTAAGTAAATCTAATCTATTTCTAATCTACCTTCCTAGCATACGTTCAGACGGGCTTTTGCCAGTTACTGTGTGAGGTGTTCTACGATACTGCATTAGTAACTTGCACAATTCAAGTTCTCTGTCTTTCTCTTCACTGTGCATGGCTCGCAGACAATTTTTTAGTGTTTGGACATATCTCTCCCCCTGGCCATTCGTGGCTGGGTGATAGGGTGCAGTAAATTTATGTGTGATACCATTATTCTTCATAAATTCTCTAAATTCATGAGAATCAAATTGTCTACCATTATCAGTAACAAATACTGTGGGTATTCCGAGAGTAGTGAAGATTTTTCTACAAATTTCGATTGTAGTTTTTGTAGTAGTATCTTTCGTGAAATGTATTTCAGGCCACTTACTAAAAGAATCGACTAAAATTAAGTAATAGCCTCCGTTAAAAGGTCCAGCATAGTCAGCATGTACTCTTTCAAAGCAAAATTTAGGTGTTTCCCAGATGTGGGAATTGTCCTTAACAGGATTGTTTTTGTGCTTGTTACAATCAAAACAATTTTTACATAAAGATTCAATATCCTTGTCTATGAAAGGCCACCAGCAGTAACTCCGGGCTAAAGACTTCATTCTCACCATACCAAAATGCGCAGTGTGTAATTCAATCAGAATTTTATTTCTTAATTTCATAGGTATTAAAACTCGTTGTCCTCTCATTATGACTCCAGACTGTAGTGAAAACTCTGATTGATCTACGTTAAATTTGAATTGTTTTTAAACAACCTCACCAGTTTGTAAACCTTATAGTAACTTTTGTAAAGTAGCATCATTTTTGGTATGAAAAGATAAACTGTTAACATCTGTAGGTAAATTTTCAATCTGATTAAGTTCGAATATGTCTGGTTCATCATGAGTATAATTTTGTTCATTTTTAATAGGTAAACGTAAAAGAGCATCTGCATTAAAATGAGAATCTGTATTTTTGTATCGAATATCATACTTTAGACCTTGTAAGAAAATTGCATAATGCTGCATTCTTGTAGCACTTAAAACTGGTAGACTTTTATCTGGTGCAAAAATCTGAACTAAAGGTTTATGATCAGTGTATAAAATAAAATTTCTAGCATATAGGTAATTGAAGAACTTTTTCACACAAAAAATAATGCTGTATGCCTCTTTATCTATTTGAGAGTACTTTTGCTGTGTAAGGGTTAACATTTGGGAAGCAAATTGTATCGGTCTTTCTGTACCGTCTGGAAAAATATGGGACAGTACTGCACCAACACCATAAGGAGATGCATCAGTTGCAAGGACTAATGGCAAATTTGGGTCGTAGTGACACAAAACATTTTTAGAAGAAATAAGCCTTTTGGCTTTATCAAATGCCATTTGACAATCTCGGGACCATTCAAATTCAATATGATTTTTAAGTAGATTTGTTAAAGGTTTTAATATTGTAGAGGTATGTTGTAAAAAACGTCTGTAATAATTACCTAACCCACAAAAACTTCGGACTTGAGTTTTATTCTCTGGTATTGGAGCATTTACAATTGCATCTACTTTATCTGAGCTACTAGTAATACCAAATTTATTTATTTTGTATCCGCAGTATTCAATTTCGTCTTTTAAAAATTCACTTTTGTCTAAATTTATATGTAAATTATGTTCAGATAATTTTTGTAAAACTTGTTTAAGTCTTTGTAAATGTATATCAGTATTTGGGGCAGTAATTTTTATATCATCTAGGAACACAGAAATACCATCGATTCCTTGTAACATTTGTTCCATTAAACGTTGCCATTTGGCAGGAGCACTTGCAATACCGAACATTAAACGGTTTGGGCGGTACAGACCTTTGTGAGTATTAAGTGTAAGTAAATGTTTCATTTCACTTTTTATAGGTAAATGCAAATAAGCTTTTGTAATGTCTATTTTTGAATACTCATCGCCCCCTGCTAACTGAGATAGAAGATCATCAGGGGTAGGTAAAGGATATTCGTCCACTTCAATACAGGGATTTAAAGTAATTTTAAAATCCCCACAAATGCGTATGTCCCCATTGTGTTTGACAACTGGGACAATTGGGGTTGCCCAATCTGAAAACTCTACTTTTTGTAAAACACCCTGATCAACTAACGACTCTAACTCAGCTTCCACTTTAGGACGTAATGCAAAAGCAACTGGGCGAGCCTTTACTACCAGGTTTTAAATGAATTTCAGCTTCTAAACCTATAATTTCACCAATTGACTTTTCAAACAAATGTTTGTATTTATCTAATAAACTTGAAACTTTAGAGTTCTCATGTGATATTGTATTTACCTCATGTAGTTTAATTCCAAGGGCACGTATCCATTCTCTTCCAACTAGTGATTGACCCTCACCATCCACCACGTACAACTTTAACATTTGCTTTATTCCCTGGTGCTCAACCTCCACTGGAGTTAACCCTAAAACATTTAAATGATTTTTACAGTATGTAGTTAATTTTACATCAGATTTCTGTAATTGTAGTGTAGAAAAATAGGTGTCAAATACATTTTTGTTTACAATGGTAATAGCAGCACCTGAATCAATTTCATATTTTAAAATATTGTTGTTTACTCTTAAGTTTATAAAAAATTTGTCTTTTGAATTTACAGTACTAATCTTAAAAATTTCTTGAACTGAGCAAACTGAAGTTACTTGGTTAGACCTAACATTTTTTGATTTTAAACAAACTTTTTGAATGTGTCCAACTTTTTTACAAAAATTACAAGTTAAATGTTTTTTTTGAACAAGAATTTGCTAAATGTGAAGGATCTCCACATCTATAACATACATTACTATTTGTGTTTGAAGAATTTGCAGCAGAGTTATTCTGAAATTGCATCCTATTATTATTTGCACTCCTTGCTTTGGCATTTAATATATTGACACTAGAATTATTATAATTTTGATTATGAAAAAATTGGTTACTGTCCTTTTCTGATGCCTCCATGCTTGTGGCAATCTCAACGGCTCTATCTAGGTCCAGTCCTTTTGGTTCTAGAAGTCTAGCTTGTATTCTTTTCGATCGTAGGCCAAAAACAAATTGGTTTCTTATAGCACTTTTAAGATATGTAGAGAAATTGCAGTTAATTGACAACTTTTGTAGTGAATGAAGGTATTCTTGTATTGTTTCTCCTTCGGCTTGCCTTTTTGATTGGAATCTGAAGATTTCTGCAATTTCCAGGGGTGCAGGGTTGTAAAAATTATCCATTAAATTGACAATGTCGTCGTATGACTTGTCTTCCGGGACTTCTGGGGCTAACTTGTCGCATAGGGTGTCGTAGGCCTCAGAACCCATGTAGTGTAGTAGATAAGGTAATCTCATTTCGTCTGGAATTTTAAATACCTTGTAAGCACCTTCCAGCCTCTTTACCCACCTGGACCATTTGGTGGCAGACTGGTTGAAAGATTCAACGGAAAATTGAAATGTAGATACTTGTGTAGACATAATTGGGGATGTAGTATAATAATAATGTAAATAACTGTACTTGAATTTGAAGTAGCAATGGTAGTAGTCGTAATAATCTCTGTAGTAGTTGTTATTACCATCATATGTATCCCATCCTCGTCGCCAATTGTTGTGTATTTGGTATTTCTTACTTAAATAAGGTAATAATTAATAATACAACGTGATTTTACATCATTAACCTTTATTGCCTAATAACTAACTAACTTCATTCCCTTGTGTCAGTGAGCGGTGTTGCCTACCTGTGTTGCCAAGTATATAACAATTATTATAGTAATTGTGTATTTAATCATCAATAAGTAGAAGGGACGGATGGCATAAAGTTAACAGGTTGATTGCTTAAGGCGCGGATCCGCATCCAGGCCGTTCATTCCTCAGTGTTAACGGCGCGGATCCGAGCTTTAAACATGACTTCTATTTATAGTATTATATTTTATTAGTATGAGAGTTGTGCGTTTATTTGCTACATTAACATCTAAGAGTAGTATCAGATAACGGAAGTTACGTCACAGTTGTCACTTTTGTTGTTTCCTTTTATTCTGACACGTGTTTGACTATTTCAATGATGAAAAACGCAGAGCCAGGTTGTTCTCAGCCAAAACGTAAAAAAGTATCCGTAAAAAACCCTAAAAAGTTAACAGAAGAAGAACTTGAATACTTTTTAACACAATAAGAGAGTGAAGATGAATATATTTTATCGGAAGACGAATATATTCCATCTACAGACGATGAGAATGGGGATGATTTGAGTAAGTTGGAAACAAGTGAGTTTAAAAAAGTGGTTAATTTGTATTTTTGTAGGTGACGACCTACAAAACGACGAAACCAGAAGCTGCGAACATAATTCATGCGGCACAAAACAGAGAAACCTATCGTATGATGGTCGCCAACCTTCGGTAGAAGACGGCACATAAAGAAGTAGGTGACGACGATATTTCGGGCATAGTGCAAGCCATACAAAACGAGCAGGAACTGAATGAAAATTTAAATCTAAATGCAGGTTATGGGGAAGAACCCAATAAAAATTTAAATCCAAATGCAGGAAATCCAAATACACATGAATGGCAAAATGATTATGATGGATGAAACAATTTGAGTTTATTAGATGTTTCAACTTGTTGGTAGAGCCACCACACAGTAAGACACCTTTTGATTACTTTCGTCTTCTGGTGGATGAACCTTTTTTTGAGCTGATAGTGACAGAAACGAATCTGTAGGCAGAACAGTTGTTTCTATCGGGTGTTACACAAAGATCTAAAGTAAGTTGAAAATCACTCATTACCGAAGAATTACATAATTTTTTTGGACTACTCTTAGACATGGGGGCATGAAAAACCAACAGAACGCAAGAATATGGAAAAACTGATAGTTTTTTTAATGTAAAGTGTTTCCCAGAAAATATGAGTAGAGACCGTTTTTTGTTAATTCTTCGGTGACTGCACTTTTCCAAAAATCCAGAGGTAGCAAAAGTTATAGCGGACAAGCTGTACAAAATTCGTCAATTGTTAAATTATTTTAATCAAAAAATGAATGACATATATCAGCCTGACAAAATCTCTCCCTTGATTAATCAGTAGTTTTATTTCTCTGTTTTAGAATTATATAAAAAATAAGCGCCATATTTTTTGGTATAAAAATGTATGTATTTACTGAACCTAACGGATTTGTTCAAAATATGAAAGTTTATACGGGTAAATTTGATACTAACGCCGGAACGGACGTTCAAAACAAGTTGTCATGGAATTGATGTACAAACATCTAAATGCAGGTCACTTGTTGTTATTGACAATTTTTACATCAGTATGGACCTTACCGAAACACTTATGAAGAACAAAACATATTGTACAGGAACTCTTCTGGAAAGAAAGCAAGGAAATCCAGTAGAAGTGACTAAAGCCAAGTTAAAAAAAGACGAATCCACTGAGTTTAGCAATGTTATGGTAGAATGTGAGAACAAAAACAAAAAACTAAAACCTCTTTCAATCGCCGAATATAATAAAAATATGAGTGGTGTTGATCACAAAGATCAAATGTTATCATACTTTTACTTGCGAAAGAAAAACTCTTCACTGGTACAAAAAATTGTGTATACATATACAACAAGTGATTTTAGTAAACTCTTATTTTTTATTTAACAAATATTCTGGAACAAAACTGTCTCTTTATGATAGTTCAAATTTACTACGCTCTCCTCAGAAAAATGTTCCTAAAACATTGAATAGCTTGTCTGAACGGTATATTTTGAGCAAAATAGCTGAGCAAAATACAAAAGGAGAAACGAAACGTAAAAGTGCAGGATGTGTACAGTAAATACAAAAGAAAAGATACGATTTACGAATGTCTTATTTGTACTAACAAACCTGGTCTTTGCCTAAGCGCATGCTTCGTAACATACCATAAAGACCAAAAATTACTCTAGTTTGTGTATTTTTTATACTGTTCGTTACCTATAACGTTCAAGTTGCTCTTATTATATTATTTTTAGTGAGAAATTTGGTGTGAAAATTTGCTCCTAAAATAATTATGTCTAGAACATCTAAAATATCATATAAAATACCAACAACCAACTCTTATTACTGTTGGTTGAAATAAAGTTCCTACCACCTGGCATGTTCCTATTAGATTACGTACGCAGTGAAACTGTTCAACAATTCCCCTATTGTTCTTACACTCAGTGTGCTGTCACACAAAAAGCACAACAGCGAAAGCTAGTCAATCAAGATTAGACCAAAATAGCTTCAGAATAAACCTAGAAAGATTTACTTAGCTATTTTACTTGTACTTGTTAGGTTGTAGTGTAGACTTCTAAGAAATTGAATGAAGCAGTAGAAAAACTCACTAATCATAATCACTGTTCGGAATCTCATCACCAATATAATAATAATGTTTATTTTTGGACTTACAAATAAATAAACATTATTATTTTAAAATAATGTACTAATTACTACCCTAAAACTAAAAACTAAAATTTTTCAAGTACTAATAAATCAGAGGATAAGTTTATCAGATGAACAACAGGGTGTTTGTAATGAAAGATCATGTACAGATACAATATTTGTTATAAAGCAAATAACTGAAAAATCACTAGAGTATAATAGACTAGCATTTCTATAACTTATTGACCTAAAGAAAGCGTGTGACAGAGTAAGACTCAAAGATGTAATCTATCTTCTGTATAATGGAGAAGTTTCTGTAAATATTATAAAAACTATAGAAAACATCTATCAAAACAATAAAATGGAAGTCAGAATAGACGGATAAAGGGACTCGTTGAGCCCTATCCTCTTCAATTTAATCATGGATGAAAACATCAAAAGCGTTAACAAAAGCAGAGGACTTATAATGAGAAACAAAAAAATAAAAATACTCTGTTACGCAGACGAGGCAATACTGGTAATACAAGATGGGGATAGTCTGTAAAGATTAGTGCATAGATTTAACATAAGAGCAACTGAATTTAGTATGACAATCTCATCTAAAAAAACTAAAACAATAGTAGTTAGCAAAAACCAACCAGATGTAAGATAGAAATTTGTGGCGTCAGTATTAAACAAGTAATAGAAATAAATTACCTCGGAATTGCACTGTCTAGTTATGGAGATCTGGACAAAGAAGTAAGAGATCAAGAAAGTAGACTGCCAGGATGCCTTAATCAAATTATATGCCTAAACAGACACATTAACACTGAGATTAAGTCAAGAATTTGTAAACTCAGTGTAAGACCAATAATGACATATGCCCCAGAGACCAGACCCGACACAGCCACAATGCAAAGGCTACTGGAAACCGCAGAGATGAGAGTACTGAGAAGAATTACAGGAAATACGCTGAAAGATCGAAAAAGAAATAAAGATATTAGGGGAAAATGCAACTTACAGTATATAAACGAATGGACACTAAACAGAAAAAAGAATGGAATAACCACATAAGCAGAATTGAGGAGACCCGTGTGGTCAAAACAGCAAGAGATAAGTCACTAATCGGCAGAAGCAGTATCGAACGAGCGGGCAAAAGATGAAGTGACAACCTTCCATAAAAGTATTAATCTGCCAATGAACAAGCTTCATCTTCTTGGAGTGCCTTATCTCTACGGAACGTCGGCGACTACCATGCTTATAATATTGTTATACTGATCTCGGTCTTGCGCTACGTGTAGCAATTGGTCCGCTGTCAAACCTGTCCACTTCCACAAATTCCTCAACCAAGAGAGTTTCTTCCGTCCTATCCATTTCTTTCCTTCGATTTTACCGTTGAGAATTAGCCGAAGGAACTCATATCTTGGTCCTCTGATTATATGTCCAAGATATTCTAGTTTACGCCTCTTAATAATATTTAATAGAGTTCGTTGATGTCCCATTCTTCGAAGAACTTCTTCGTCACTTTACTGGTCACCATGTATTTAGTTTCATCGATATTTATCGACAGTCCCCAATTTGTGCATTCCATGTCAACTCTATTGATTAGCTCCTGCAGATCGTCGATGTTTTCAGCTAGAATCACAGTATCGTCGGCGTACCGTATATGTTAATTATTTTTCCTCCTATGATAATTCCTTTTTGATCTTTTAAAGCTTCAATAAATAGATTCTCAGAATACACGTTAAAAAGGGGGGGAGATAGTATACAGCCTTGGCTGTATGAACGAGGCGTAGTTCAATACTGGTTTTCTTTGATTATCTGTTGTTGGTATTAATAATGGCTGTTTGGTTCCAGTAAAGTTTGGCAATAAGTTTGATGTCTTTCTCATCTAGTTGGATGCTCTGCAAGGCGGTAATTAGTCTGGTATGCTGAACGCGACCAAATGCCTTTTTAAAATCAATAAAGCACATATATATGGGTTTTCTTACCTCCCAACATCGTTGAAGGAGTGTTTGCATAGAAAATAGTGCTTGTCTAGTTCCAAGGCATCTCCGGAATCCGAACTGCTCTTGACTAATTATTTCTTCGCACTTGTTGTTAATTCGGTTTAGAAGAATATGCAACAGTATTTTAATGGCATGGCTCATTAAACTAATGAGTCTACAATCGCTACATTTCTTAATGAACAAGCAGAATTGCTTATAAAGAGAAAGAAGAAGATTTTGACTTACCATTTTTACAATTTACCTTAAATATAATAACTGTAAATACCATAACACAGTGTGATTATATAAAAAGATGAAGGTTAAGCGAAAAATGAAAAAAATCATTACCAGTAAATTCGGTTTTCTTCAAACGTCAAATAATGATGACATTACTTATCTAACTTGATCCTGTCAAAGTTTGATGTCTCCGCCGGCAGCAGTTTTTTACGGCGGAGGGAAAAATGTTGTCATGGCAACAATATGAAACATGTCACAAAGCAACAATACAAATGCAATTAACAACAATTAAACATCATTTAAATTTATAGAAATATTAAAAGTACAATTAGTTAATGAGGCATTTTCAAAATTGAAACCGTGCAAAAATGTTCCCGACTCTTGATACGCATTGGTAATTGTCGATAATACTGATGCTCGAGAACAACTTTCAGCAATCATTCCCGATGTTGGCGGCTTGCGAACAACAATAAGCTATCTTTAATAATTGCAAACAATTGTCAAACAACTGTAACCAGGGAGACGGAAATCCCACCGACGACTTAATTATTTTAATTTCTAACATCTAGACGACTTTGAGAGTTGTCACAATTAATTTCGAGTAAAAATAGCGTATGAATGATACAATTTATGGTTGAAAATTGCTACGTTTGAAGAAAAAATAGTATACTTTATTCCGCAAAGAAGAGACTTTTCTTGACTTGCCCTCTATTACGCGCATCACTTCGTTCGGCGCGTAATATCGGGTGCGTCAAGAAAAGTCATGCTTCTCCGCCTCATAAAGTAATATACTATTCCATTTCTACACGTTCTCTGACTAGGTTTATTTGCAGTATAAGTTATATAATGGAATTATACATAAAAAAATGTTGAGATCTAGTGTTTCTAGATGGAGTACAAAAGTAAACCTACATTATATAATTTAGAGGTTGGGACAGTAATTACTCTATCCTTTGAGAAGTAAATATAAATTACATCAACTTGATCATACCCTTCAAAAGCATCCAACAATAATTGAAATGGTAGTAGTAGAAATTTCTGGAATAAACCCAAAATATTCGGCAAAAAATGGAATTTTAGATACGGCTCAGTAATTTTTACTATTTGTTTTATTACCACTTTTATGGATTAAAATAATATAACTTTTCGTCCATATCTCTAGAAATACACCTTAACTCAATAATAAACTTAATTTTTTTTAAGATAACTTGGAATAAATCTCTATCTGTAATGTATATATTATCAGGTTTACATAGAACAGCATGTTGTCACTAATTAAGATCACGTGTTGTAACTTGCACACGGAATAATGCTTCTGTAGTTTAAAGATTTTTTCTAAAACCAAACTGTGTTTTGCCTAATTATTTTTCTATTTTATGGTACATTCTCTAGTCCAATATTTTTAAGAACATTTTTAATACATGGTTTATTAGACTGATAGTACAAGAATGGCTGCAAATGAAATCTGGTCAATCGTTTTATTCACCCTTACTTTCAATTCCTTTTCCTTGTAGCCACGCTCACGACCACCTAATAGTTTATAAACTAAACGCTTGGCAGGACCTGATGTTTCCACACTATTTGTAGTATGTATATGTTTTACAAAATGAGTCTTAAGACAGATTATTGCGGGACACTTGTACTTATCTAGAAGCACTCTCTCTCATTTACATTATATTGTCTTTTTATTTAGATAATCCTTTCCTCTTGCTCTCACTTCATGATTAGTTTTGTCCCAGAGAGCTGAACCGGGAGCGTTCTTTATATTCAGTTTCACTGCATCATTATAGCTCCTGGTATGTACCAGTAGTTGCTTTTCTAGCATTCTCTTTTACCCTTGTCACTAAATTGGTCGGAATTCATACAGAGCCTCACATAGGCCTCTCACTCTCTCTAACTCTTCCAGCAGTCTTTATTAGCATAGCGGTCTATATTTTTATTTCTTTTGCTCCATTTTTTAGATATCAGTCTCACACCCTCGGAAAAGTATCACTCGACAAGTTGCCATACAAATAGATCATCGGTCTCACACGTACCACTACAACTCTTCCTACTTTAGGTGGTAGCCCACCTGGTCCATAAAAGTTCCGTTTCAGTTAGTATAGCAGTTTTTCCTATCTAAAGGAATCTTTCCAACGCGGAAGAAGCAATATAACGATCAGGAGCACAAGAATTCGAGGGATAACATAGGGAACCAGCCGTAAAGAATTACATCATCATTCAATCTTCGCTTATCCACTGCTGGACATAGATCTTCCTCATAATTTTCCATCTATTTCGATCTTGTGCCTCTTGCATCCAATTCCTATGACAACGTTTTAGATCGTCAGTCCAACGTGTTGGACGTCCTCTGCTTCGGTAGGCATCATCTCTTGGTCTCCATTCCAGTATCTGCTTTGTGCATCTATGTATTATCTGTCACTCGAGCCAAGTGACCTGCCCAGTTCCATTTCAGTGTTGCTACTCTCCTTACTGCATCAGCCACTCCTGTACTTTGTCGTAGCTGGCGATTTGGGATCTTGTCTCGTATTGAAACTCCCAACATCGCACGCTCCATCGCCCTTTGACGCACACGGATCTTTTGAACTGTTCTCCTTGTCATGGTCAACGTTTCCGCACCGTAAGTCAACACTGGCAAAACACACTGATTACAGGTTTTTCTTTTAAGGCATATTGGTATATCACACGATTTGAAACATGGTTCAGCTTGCCGAAGGCTGCCCAAGTCAGTCTTATACGACGAAGAAGCTCAACGGTTTGGTTATTTTTTCCTATGCAGATCTCATGACATAGGTATTGATAGGCCATTACCTGGTCCATGGATCTTGTTTGATGTAATATATATATTTATTTTTAATAGCCCTTTTAGCTAATAGCTCTTCTAGGAAAGGTAGAGCTGATTTTAAAGTTCTTTGGCAAAGTGGAAATATAAGAAGTATGCATTAGTCAGAAAACAGCAGAATTTTATTAAAGACACAGAGAGGCTAAATAAATGCATACTAAGCTTTAGTACACACAAGTGATACCACAGTAGAGAAGACAAATCAGACCATCAATATGAACTAGCATTCGAATATCTGGGCCACGTTATAAGGGGGTGAAAATAGAGACTCATAAATCATAATATATAAAAATATTACAAAAAGATCTGTAGGTCGAAGACAGAATTCCTGGGCGAAAAGTCTATGTGATTGGTATTAGAAGAGATCGATTCTTTTATTTAGCCAACAACTTAGCCATTATTATTGCTAACCTTCGTAGGAAGATGGGACTGGGAAGAAGAAAAAGACCTCTCATTAAGCTTCTTCTAATCTATTCATATCACCAGTCTCATTAGCACATATCATATTTTGTCTCACCTTGATGCATATTTTTTTCATATCAGCGCATCATTACATCAATAGGTGAAGTTTCGGTCTCAATTGCTGTTAAACATCTACATCGTTCATCATTTATGCCAGAGCTCCATAAAGTGAATTTGGCTTTAAAATCACCCCAAATCAGGATATTCCTTTCTCTCGTTTATATCATACAAAAACTACTCTTCTTCTAAATTGATATTTTATGATATAAAGTATCCACAAACAACATAATTCCTTCCTTCTGCCCATACAAAACCTAGTTCTCTTTTATATCTTCTTCTTATTGCGCCGTCTCTTATGCGCCGAAGAAACTTAATATTGGTAATTCTTTATAACCCTGAAATCCTCAGCATCCGTCTCTATATATACATTTTAAAGACATCTATTCGTTTTTCTATTGCAAAGTCAATCTAACTTTCACAGCCATACAGGAAGAGAGAGAAAACCTCTAATGGGTGATTTTAGACTGGAGACCGAGGAATCATTTTAGTTCACTTACAATCACAGCATCTACCTTCATAATATCCATCGCAGCGCCACATTTATTAACATTCAATTGAAGGTACTGAATAGTTTGGTTTCACCTGCTCTTTCTCTATTTGTTTCGTAGATTTCGTATTCGAAGCGGCTGTTTTTGTAAACCCTGTGGTCATTCTTCCCGCATATAAACCATTTAGACTACTTGAACTTGCAATATTTTGCTGGTGATCTCCTAGACTACATCCCTTAGGCACACATCTCAAGATGTCCTAGCAGTGCAAGAGACCGCAAGGCGTCTGATTCTCTGCAAGTAGAAACTCCATCTATCTAATATGAATAATTCCTCTCTTGGTTAACTCTTCAGCCTTTTTTCTCGGTAATGTAATCAGCGCTTGTTGGTAATCTTTCTTCAATATGATTCTCAATTTCTTAACTCTATACTGATTTTCTCCTAGTCTAACAGCATTCTTAATGGTCACTTCTAGCTGCGCCTTAGTAATCCTAAGTGCATATTTCGGACGAAGATCTCTTTACCTCTTCTTCCTTTTAGCACGCCAGTTACTCCCAAAACTGCTTTGGGTTTAATTTTCTCTACTAGACCGCTAGTCTTGTTTCTGGCTTTAAGTTTGATCAGCAGATCTAGCAGAACCAATTGTATGACAACATCTAAATACCCACTACGGTGTAAAGTCGAAATTGATGGGGAAATAATAAAGCAGGAAGCAAGGTTTAGATATTTGGGAATAGATATAACTAGTTACGGAAATGTTGAAGCAGAACGTACGACAACAAAGCTTAAAAGCAAGTAAAACGGCGGGTTCTCTTAATGACACAATCTGGAAGAACAAACACCTAAGACAAGACACAAAAACAAGAATCTATAAAGCAGCAATTAGACCTATATAAACACATACGGCGGAGACAAGACCTGACACATCTAAAACATGACGACTGCTAGAAACAACAGAGATGAACATACTCCGACGAATATCAGGGAATATCAGGGAAGTCTATTGGATAGGGAGAGAATCGAAAACATAAGAAGAGCATGCAATATAGATGACATAAATGGATGGGTGACAAAACGAAAACATGAGTGGAACGAACATATCAGTAGAATAGCAGAGGATAGAATAGTACGAATAGCACGAGATAAGTCACTAAATGGACGAAGAAGTATTGGCAGACCAAGAAAAAGATAGTGCGACAATTTATGAGGCTAATATCGAAGAAGAAACAAGCTTTAAAGCCTATATACTGGAAGGAAAAAAAATAAGAAGAAGGAGTATTGTTTTAGCAGTATTCCATTGTTCGGGTATGTTGCCTTGGAATGGACATTTATTAAATCATATTTATAAATATGTGATAGCTTCTTCTCCGCCTTCCTTCAGCATTTCTGCTAGAATTCCATCGCTTTCAGGAGCTTTATTCCTTTTTATTTCTTTTACTGTTCTTTCTATTTCTTCGTGGCTTATTTCCGTCATTACTTTTAAGTTGACATTTGTTATCTTTTCAAGTCCTGCTTTGAGGAGTTAGGGGGATCGTTTCTGGAATGGTTCAGATCGGCGTAGAACTTTTCAATTGACAAAATCCACAAGGAAATCAATTCCTGTAGCTGGCTGTATACCACGTATCACAAAAAAGATGTTAGTGATGTAGCCCTTTTAAGGGGGTTTTAAATATACCCATTTACGAAGTTTAACCTCTTTTTTTTCAATTGAGTTTGCAATATCAGATTTACTTTTTTCTAGTTGTCCTTGTTCATTTTTAATGGTTATTATGTTTTTCTTTCCTAGTTTCGGTTTGGTGCATTTGAGACTTCGGTTTTTCTCTATGATTTGTTCGTATACGGTCTACTTGATGTTAATGTTCTGCTTAATGTCCTCTTTTATCTGTTTTCTTATTACTCGATTAAGTTCCTTAAATTATGTAGTGTCTCTTTTGTTTTGTCTCAGAAGATCTTTTTTTTGCTTCAGCATGTTTTGTGACTCTACACTTATTTTGGAGTTTCGGTTTCTGTTAGCGGTTGCCACTTCTGAGCTTGCTTTTAATAGTTTTTTTATGACTTCATTGATTTTAATTAAGCCAAGTTTATCTAGATTTAATACTTTCGCGGGATATAACTTGCTTTTATATTGTTCTGTATTAGATTTTAGTTTATCTGTATCTATATTACAAGTTTTTCCAGATTTATTTCTATTTTTATTATGTTTTATCTCTAATTTGGCTCTAACCATTCGGTGATCGGTACTTACTGACGCCGTATTTATTACTGTTACGTCCTGTATGAAATCTGCTTTGTTACACATTATGTAATCTATTTCGTTCCGAGTTTTTCGTCTGGGGATAGCCACGTTCACTTTCTTTGAGATTTTTTCTTATAGAATGTGTTCAACTCGTTTCTAACTCCAGAACCGAACTGTCCTATATAGTTTTCGGTTTTTTCAAGTCGTTGTTCGATCTTAGCGTTGAAGCGTTATCTTAGCGATCTTAGCGTTTATCTCTTCATCGGGATGTGCTGCGGTTGGAGCGTATACTTGAATAATTTTCAGGGAGATGTTCTCGTTTACATTTAACCTAATCATTGCAATTTTTTCAGATATTCCTACGAATTGCTCTACTTTATGTGCATATTTCTTGGAAATTAGAAATCCTACGCCATCTAGGCTTTGTTCTTCTCGCCCTTTGTAATATAAGACTTTACCTGACTCTAGTGTTATGCACTTTTTCGCTTTTCTTACCCCTGCTAGACCAATTATGTCCCATTTTAAGTCCTTGATGTCTTCTTCGAGTTCGTAGACTTTTTCATCTTTGCTTAAGGACCTTATATTTGGAGTGGCGATGTTTAATCGTGTGGTTTTAACATCACATAGCTATTGCTATGCGTCATTTTATTTCGTGGCTTGTCGTGTTTGTTGCGTTTTTTAGCGATCCAAGATATGTTAATTCTTTGACTTGCTTAAGGTATGGTTGTTAATTTGAATTCTCTGTTGGATATTTCGTGGGTTTTTACCTTCCTCGTTTACCGCAAGTCCTAATTCACTTGCTGCGTCCGCAAGCCTTGTAAAGCACTGCACCATGTCTCTCATACTTCTGCCTACTATAACTATATCATCAGCGAATGCAATAATTTGCGACGATCTATTAAAAATAGTTCTATTTATTCTAGAATAATTTCTGGTTTTTTAGTTTTGAAGTCTACGGTGGCAGTGTCATGCATAGTAGATAAAAGTATTAAAAAACCGAAACTCTTGGCTTAAAAACCTACGGCAATGGACGAACATGACCTCCATAGAACTATTCAGGGCTGCTACAAATAAGATTAAATGGGCAAATGTAATGGCCAACGTCCTTAAGGATAAGGTACCGTAAGAAGAAGAAAAAACCGACTTACCTTTGTTTAAAATAAATGAATCCAAAGTGACGTTTTCCTGGAATCCTAAGAATGACTTTTTTTTTCTTGGGATAAAAATTCAATGGGTATTTTCCGTTGTTTTTTCTCAAAGTGCCAATTGAAGATTTTTTTTTTATTTTCCAAAAGGGAAATAGCTGAAGAATAACTGGTGTTCCAATTATTAATTATTAAATTGTAATTTAAACTGTCTATATAATCAATAATCCTATTTACAATATCACTGGGGGAGTTTGATATAGAGCCCCCAAGTTGATGTCCACAGTAAACCTATAAATTTCCAACAACTTTACAAGTATGAACAAATGCACCCAATATTTTTATACTTGTGCAAGTTTGTCATATTTTTTTCATTCATATCTTGTGGTTTTGTCATCAAAAAGCATTAAATGTAACAAAAATAAAAATATTTTACAACTTATTACAACTCTGAAAATTTTTATACCTATTCCTCAAATGTACAAAGTTAAAATACATTAGTAAGGTTAGCCTTTTTAGTGCCTAGAAAGTAAAGCACTTCCAGTAACGCCATTATTTTACTTTTTGAATTTTGTTGTATATCTTTTTCTCTTTTATATTGAACAGATTCTTTTTTACGATCAATATACAAATTACTGAATTGTGCGATGTTGTCTATCAGAATCTATTATTGTTTTAAAAGCTGATAGGTCTGAGGTCACTTTTAAAGCCACTGCCTTTGGCCCTTAAAGCAATTTGATCATATTTTTCTTTTTAATTTTTGTCTCATGCTGTGCAGCTATACTGTTTCTGTCGTCGTCATTCTATTCTTGTTCAGATTCAGAGTTGTGGTCATCATGGTGTATTCTTACTCCATCTGTCTCAGATTCATCGGAATATTCTGTTTAGCCCTGCAAAAATAAAAATTAATTAACACATAAACAATATAACAATGCAACTAAATTCTTACATGATATTCTCTCAGATTAGTCATTATTTTTCTCAATGATGATAAAATATCCTCTTTAACCTAAAACAATATGAAACTAAAGTTAATATGACTTTAATTTCGAATTACAACCTTTTATAAAAAAATTAAGTATTAGATAAAATACTTACACTAAAAGGCGCGCTATGTATTATGTATACAAACCGTCACGCTCTCGTATTTCTAAAAATTCTCGCAAAAACCTGCTGTATAATAACTATTACTCAACTATTCGAATGACACATCCCTAGGTCACATCAATTAGGACACATCCCTAGGACACATCAATTAGGTTATACCAGATTTGGTTTGTTAATATTTTGAAATTATAGTTCGTTTAAATCAGAGTTAGAACGATAATGATAGAAAATATGAGATTAAAAATATTGACTGATTTTACTAGAAAAGTTCAATTGCTATTTCCGCAATTTTTGATATTACATTTTTACGTTGTTTTTTATGAATGTTTCCTATGGTTTTTCAGATTTCTTTGATTTTTTATTTTTTGCATAAAATTGCCTTTGAGGTAATATTTTGTTATTAACTGGACTTGACTTTAAACATTTATATGCAATTTGGGATGAACAGGCTTCTAAAGCTTGCAGTCTGGGTTTTATTAGTGAGATACATTTTTTCACCACCTCAACTTGGGCCATCGTTTTAATATTTTTGAGTGAATCCAGAAACTGCTGCTTTATTCGCTCCAATTCTTTAGTAACATTAGAATGTTCATGGTCTGGTTTGTTTTTTGTTGAAATTTGGGATGCTAAAAGTCTGTTTTCATTTTTGCCTCATTCTCAAATTTTATTTCCAAATCTGTGTTATCTTCCTGGATTGGTTGTGAGTTTTTCGTATCTGACAAAATATTAAATTAATTAAAAATGTATCCATAATATGTTTAAAAAAATTGATAGACAATACATCTTTCCATATCCTTAAGAGTAAATTATTTTTAACATCCAAATCAGGCATCATGCAAATGTAGATTTAATTAATGAATATTTTTAAATATCAATGTACAACAAAGAGGAGTATAAAGACAAAAAAACTTAAGACTGAAAATTATTAAAATTATTATTTTATTATTAAATTTCTTACCAAAATAATTATGTTCCATGTGAGGATGCATCTCAGTAACAAGTTTTCTGCCAAGAAGGTGAATATGTTTACAGATAATCTATTTTATTGACGAATCAATGCAAGAACAAGAGTATTTATGCAAACACACATTACATTCCTAACAGGTTAACTGGCATTTGCAATCTCTGTTTACCTCTTTTATGTGGTAGATTTCTTGACTTTTTGAAGACAACACTTCCCATCCATCTTCAGATTGAATCACATGGTCAGGATTTAAATTAAGGCTTGTTTTATTACGGCTTTATTTAAAACAACTATTCTATCAAATAACTTATCTCTTATGAACTTCATTATTGCACATACAGCCTTATCCAACCTTTTTACACGCTTTCCATCAAGATATATATATATATATATATATATATATATATATATATATATATATATATATATATATATACTATATATACTTTAAAGTACGATGCATTCTTTCTAAATGCATAATATTGGTGTTGATGCCAGACCTTAATCTAAAGCAATAAGCACAAGACTTACAATTATTTCTATAATAATTTATAAAATATTCCCCAAATTCTTGTGTATCTAAATCTACTAATAATGAACTACAAAATTCATCAATCATTTTAGAAAATGCAGTTACATGTCTTTCCTCCATAATGGTCCTCAAAAACTTATAGACTTCAATCTAAAAAATACATATACATAATAATTTTAATTTTTGTACATAAACCGTAACTTGATAAATATACCTGTTTATCCCTGATTCTAATTTTGACTAGATTCTTACGCCACGCTTGTTCAATATGCCGGGAACAATAAAGTCTGTAAAAAATAATTGTACTCATATTATTAGATAAAATAAATTAAAGTTCAAATATTACCTCATAACTGGTTTTCCCATTATGTCAACCCAGGCATTGTAAAAAGACTCTGCAATATCTATCATGAAGACATGTGGAGTAATAACATTAGAATATGTTCTTATATGAGAAAAAAATACTTTTATTACTTCCTTGTCCACCCTGTTTGAAATTAAAAAGGCACATGGAAACCCTTGACGCATGTCATCAATTACCATCAATGTGGTTAACTGAAAGTCAAAAGTATTCATGCCATGTGTACTATCAAGGCATATGCAGTCAGATCAAAATTTCTTTAATATCTCACACTGAGCCTGATTCATTATAATTAAGATAAAATCATCTTTTTTCAGTGCAGAGTGTTCCTCAATAACTGTATCCTGAGGTTTGTAAAAAATTACACACATATTACCTTCTTGCTTCATTTCATATACCTATGCCTCTACACTTGTATCATCATTTTGATGTCTTACAGCTTCAGAACATAAATTGTAAGACTTTTCAATATTATCTAAGTCCTTCCTTGTTATAACTTGATCTATGAAAGGTACTTTTGAAGCAATTTTTTCAGCACACATTTTTCTTTCCAAAGGACTTCTTACAAAGTATATATGACCTAAATCATTGCTATGTCCTATGTGACTTTTTGTAAATTTGCAAGTACATTTTCCGCTTTCAGTGATTTGAAGAATCATTGCTGCAGGGCAAAAACTATTAATATGATTACTACCTTGGGTTTTCAAATATCGAGTACGATTTTGAACTAAAGGACTATAGTACCCACATCTGTTACATACATACTCGGTATATTTTCCTGATGATAAAGATCGGCTTCGAAGTGTAATATATCTAGAGTCAGTTTCATTTTCTATAGCATATTTCTATATTTCGAATTCTTCAAAAGTGTTAAATTTTAAAGTTTTCTGTTTAACATTAATGTCATGTTTACCTTTAAAATGAATTATTTTTATTTATTTATTTTTTTTTAATGTTTCATTTTTACTTTCTGAGTGCGACTTTAAATTATGACTAAACATGTTTTTTTTTTGAAAAAATTTTTACCACAATCGCAAGTGTAGGGATACAGATGTTGTGCCTTATATTTTAATTGCAACAGTTTGGGATCATTTTCATGTTTTTTTTATATGCCGCCTCAAATTAGAAATATCGGAAAACGTTTAATGGCATTCACCACATTTTTCCCTGTTTTTCTGATTTTCCATGCCTGTAGTCAAAGAAAAAAGAATGATAGGTATTTAATTGTAATATTTCTGGTATATCTACCTACCGCTTTATTTTATGCAACAAACTGAAATCAGAGAACTAACACTGAAATTCTAAACTAAATTCTTAACTTTACTTTAACAGAAACAATAACTTTGTTTATTAAAATTAAACCTAAACAATATTAAACAATGAATTTTAAGTAGAATAATTACAAAACAAAAAAAAAACGAATTAGTTCATATATCAGAACCTTATCTATACTACGTTCCACGTTTAGAAAATAACATTGCGGAGATAGGGCCATGTATTTCTTATGGATGATAGCAAGGCGGCGTTGCCACGACACACACAAGCACAATTTAGAGTTGTATAATTTGTATTTTCGTTTCCACAAACATGAATTAAATTAATGTTTTTTAACGTAATTGACCAAAAGTGCCCATTCGAAACAAGAGATGAAAAGTAGGGAAAATGATTTTAATTAGATAAATAGTATTTACAACAGATAATTTTATTTTATCTTATTTTAATTATAGTAACGACAGTTTATTTGTTTTTCGGTGAGAAAACGATATGCCATGAATCATAGAAATCAGTAGAAAATATTGACTGCTTGGAATGCGTATATCTAATTACTAATTGCAACTTAAAATAATACGATATGCGTATGTCAGCTATTTTATGTCGTTCTCTGACTACATAATGATAATAAGGCTTTTATTTAGTAGTTATTCTGACTTTCCAGTTAAATGTTAATTGAAAATGAAAATTCAAAAATTAAGCAAAGGGAATATCTTGGACATCCGTGCAAAAGAGAGTGTCTGAGAGTTTTGGCAACACTGATCTCCATAAGCGTAATGTTATTTTCTTAACTTGAAACAAAGAATAGGAATAAATCCTATAAACAACAAAACTCTGAAACTGACAGGCATAACCTAATAAAATATTTGACATTACATGTCATGCGCGAGCATCGAAGACGAATTGTAACAAGGTATGAATAGACGCTTGTCGATATCGCCAGATTGACGACTGTTCTTCTTTTAGACCTTTTCCATTGGACTTGTACAAAATACATGTGCGCGCACGCTTGAGGGTTAAATTTTCTCAAATTAAGTCGTGGTCGGTTCTGTTACTTTAATTCAGAGTTCGCTGTAATTGTTTATAAAATTATGTTGTGTTTTCTTTTTTTTTCATTACTCTGGTACATATACGTCTATTATATTTAAGTGACCTATCTCAATATTTACCATTGTTATTATTAACCTTTTATTTACATACGTATAGCTTGTTATCTTTTTAAATTTGTCATTCATAAGAATTGCCACCCTGCAACTTGATGGTCTATTTTTTGGTATTCAACTATAAACCATTCTGCAGTTATCTAAATCTTTTGTGCCATATAACTTTTCCTAGTTTCAATTTTAATAAGTATTAATAATACTTGCAAATTGTATCTTTATTATGTTGCGTCTATATTCACAAGAGATAGACACGCCGTCATTTAAACATAACATACTAATATCTAAGTAGCAATTGTGTGTACAATCAAAATGTCAAAGATGCTACTCAAAAAGCAAACTTTCGTCATTATTAACGAGAATTGGGTAAAGCAGGCACTAATTGTCAGAACAATACATCAAATGCCTGTAGCGGTCTCTTATTGATCATATTGTGTGAGGCAATTGCATAATATATGAAATCTGAATGTAATTTTCGTTCGACATGAATCGTTACGAATTATTATGCATATTAAAGATGGTATGCATCTTTAATAGATAATGGAAATGTTGTATGGTATAATTAAATGAAGAAAAATTATATAAAGAAAGATATTTTTACCGGTACAATATAAATATTCTAGTAGTTCTAAATATGTAAAACATATTTCACAAACCATATTCAATATAACAATATTACAATAAGAATACAGATGTTGTTTTGTCTTATTGACATCACCGCATAGTAAGCCAATTATTCAAGAAATAGGATAAATAGCTCAGTTATACTTATTATTAATGTAAAAGATATTAATGTAATGATGACGATTTATGGGTAACGTGCTCTTAATTTCCGATAAAAATCTATTTTACATCAAGTTGTAGCAAAACTTCTTCCAAATCATATCAGCCAACGAACTTCTTCCAAATACCATTGACTTACTAAGAGTCTTCAACTCCCAAAAGGAGGGAGTAACGTCACCAACAATCTAAATCTCACTTACAGGTATTTTGTAGCATTTATTTGAAAACACTTAAATTCTGAACGAAAATGAGTGTTTATTTATACAGTCTTAAATGCACCGAATAACACTTTCTCTGGAGATTGTGTGAATTATTATCAGAGAAACGAATGATTTAATTCATTCCCGCTGGATATCTTCAACAGCATTTTATTTCATTTTATTTCATTTTATTTTATTTTATTTCATTTTATTTCATTTTATTTCATTTTATTTCATTTTATTTCATTTTATTTCATTTTATTTCATTTTATTTCATTTTATTTCATTTTATTTTATTATCATTTCATTTGATTTTATTTATTTTTTTTTAATTTTACCTAATTATATTCATTTTTATTTACTTTTATTTAATTTTATACAATTTGATTTAATTTTATTTAATTGTATTTAGTTTTTTTTTTTAATTTTATTTTTTTTTAGTTTTGAAGTCTACGGTGGCAGTGTCATGCATAGTAGATAAAAGTATTAAAAAACCGAAACTCTTGGCTTAAAAACCTACGGCAAAGGACAGACATGACCTCCATAGAACTATTCAGAGCTGCTACAAATATGGCCAACGTCCTTAAGGATAAGGCACCGTAAGAAGAAGGAAAAACCGACTTACCTTTGTTTAAAATAAATGAATCCAAAGTGACGTTTTCCTGGAATCCTAAGAATGACTTTTTTTCTTCTTGGGATAAAAATCCAATGGGTATTTTCCGTTGTTTTTTCTCAAAGTGTTAATTGAAGATTTTTTTTTTATTTTTCAAAAGGGAAATAGCTGAAGAATAACTGGTGTTCCAATTATTAATTATTAAATTGTAATTTAAACTGTCTATATAATCAATAATCCTATTTACAATATCACTGGGGGAGTTTGATATAGAGCCCCCAAGGTTGATGTCCACAGTAAACCTATAAATTTCCAACAACTTTACAAGTACGAACAAATGCACCCAATATTTTTATACTTGTACAAGTTTGTCATATTTTTTTCATTCATATCTTGTGGTTTTGTCATCAAAAAGCATTAAATGTAACAAAACTAAAAATATTTTACAACTTATTACAACTCTGAAAATTTTTATACCTATTCCTCAAATGTACAAAGTTAAAATACATTAGTAAGGTTAGCCTTTTTAGTGCCTAGAAAGTAAAGCACTTCCAGTAACGCCATTATTTTACTTTTTGAATTTTGTTGTATATCTTTTTCTCTTTTATATTGAACAGATTCTTTTTTACGATCAATATACAAATTACTGAATTGTGCGATGTTGTCTATCAGAATCTATTATTGTTTTAAAAGCTGATAGGTCTGAGGTCACTTTTAAAGCCACTGCCTTTGGCCCATTTTATTTCATTTTATTTCATTTTATTTTATTTTATTTCATTTTATTTCATTTTATTTCATTTTATTTCATTTTATTTCATTTTATTTCATTTTATTTCATTTTATTTCATTTTATTTCATTTTATTTCATTTTATTTCATTTTATTTCATTTTATTTCATTTTATTTCATTTTATTTCATTTTATTTCATTTTATTTTATTATCATTTCATTTGATTTTATTTATTTTTTTTTAATTTTACCTAATTATATTCATTTTTATTTACTTTTATTTAATTTTATACAATTTGATTTAATTTTATTTAATTGTATTTAGTTTTTTTTTAATTTTATTTTATTTTGTAAAATTTTAGTTAATTCAATCTAATTTTATACAATTTTATTTAACTCTTATAACTTTTTAAATGATTTATAGTTTTTTCTATTTTTAATTTAATTTAATTTTTATAACTACATTTATTTTTATTTAGGTAATTTAATTTTAATGAAAGATGAATAAAAAACGATTAATTAACATTTGAAAATCTAGTTGGAAAAAACATTTAAAAGTAAATAATTAATGAAACATTGTTTCTTTTTATATGATTATTTGTAATTGTTTTATTTATTGACATTAAATATTAATTTGCTTTTTTTGTACAATCCATTCGGCAATAATTCTATGATATTATATTTAATTTAAAATAAATCCCGAAATTTTTTGTGATTTGGCAACAATGTCAATTTAAAAATCTGACGTAGATAGTCACGTGCATCGAGATTTATACTATACCGACTTTATGTAAAATGGTTAACTAAATTTATATTTTATAAAGTAATTTATTTGTTCTGCATCATTGTGTGAACATACTAGATATGTAATGTTTAATTCAATTTATTTACAGTATAATTTACTTATCACTTTTATTTACTTAACCGTACAAATTTTATCGACTGACTTTTAAATTATAATCGCTCTTATTAATATTGTCCGCTTCAATGTTACTGATTTCAATAGAAATTTCCATAAGCGGCGTATCAAGCCTATCATAATATTGCCCCATCCATAAAAGATAGTTCCACCTGGAACCTTATCGGGACTGGAACTGGGTACTGGATACTGGGAACACCAGTAATCATGTGTATTGCAAGATACTAATACCTGGGCTTCGGTGTCTTAAATATTTCCTTCACCATATTTCGGAGGCCTCTCCAATAAAATTGGCAACATTAAAATTGGCTAACTTTTGCATATTGGACTTCCACACGGGTTCCCTCAATAAAAGTAATATATGTTGGTAGGCAGAAGTCATAAGCAGTGTCTTTTATTATCAGATAGAAAAGATACAATGCAGTGAGTAATGTAGTGAAAAGTGATCTGAAAGTGCGAGTAGATATTGATTTTCTTCAGTGGTAACACCCCGTCTTGCTTTACTGGTACCCCTATATGTCCCAATGAATTCATCAAACGACTGGTCAGGTACTTCTTGGACTTGTTTTACTTCCACTTCTTCATCCACGTTGTGGTCTTCGAATGGCACCAGCCAGTTATGGAGTACAATCATCGGTTTTCCCTCAGAATAATGCTTATTCGGTAGATGGAATTGCTAATCTTTTCCCTAATAAGGTAGGGACCTTCACAGAACTGCTGCAACTTGCAAGAACAACCCTTTTGCTTCTTTGGATTATAGAGCCAGACTTTGTCATTCTTCTTAAAATATTAGTTTTCGGCTTGGGTATCGTACCATTTCATAATTCAGTTACTAACGATCTGAAGATGAGAACGGACCAACTCGTTGATATCGTCCATTCTACCTAATAATTTTTTATCTTTTCTTTAAAAGACGAAATCTTGGTCTTCTGACACATTCTTCTTCTTAGAGTGCCGTCTCCCTACGGAGGTTGGCAATCATAATGGCTATTTTTCTGACACATATGTACTGTTTAATTTATTTACAGTATTTTGACACTATCACTAAAAACACAATTAATTTATCACATTTATTTACTTAATCGTACAAATTTATTTTATCAACTAACTCGTAGATCGTAAGCGCTCCTCTTTATATTTGTCCGTTTCAATGTTCAACTAGTTCGTCGATCGAGTATATTCCATCAGTGGCGTAGGAAGACTACATAATCGATAAATAAAGTTGTTTTGTACTTTTTCGTTCTCATTAGGACCATATACTTAACATAAATGTTAAATGATTCATTAAGTTAAAAATATATAATGTTTTGCTTTTGTAATTGAATAATAGCAAAATTTTATTGCTAAGTCAATTACACTTATGTGTAAGATAAATCAAGTGCAATAATCATATACATAAAAAATTAAATATAATAGTAGCTTTTAAACCATAACCTTTTTGTTTAATTGCTCAATCAGCTTTATTTATTTTTTTTATTTAGAAATTACAGCTGCATCCACCATAATGCTTATTAGCGGCTGCTACTAGAATATACAAAATTTAGAGTTTATAAAATATTCCTATAAATTTTAAGAAATTTACAATATATACTAGCTAAAAAATTAGTAGCCTAATAAATTACTTAAACTGTTAGGTATGTTAAATGGAACACAAAAATTCGCAAATCTATGGCATTCAGTTAATAAATGGTTAACGGTTACTTGTACATTACATGTTTCACAAATAGGTGGATCAATTTTGGACAATAAAGATGAGTGAGTAAGTCTCGTGTGTCCAATTTATAATCTCGTTATCTTCTGTTCCTGGTTGAGGGTTCGCAAGCATTAGAATTTAGATGCATGATAGCTCTAAACATTGCATAAGCTCAGCGTAGAAAATCGAAAAGGAGGTTGGAAGACTAAATTGATTAACTCACCTACTCCTTTATCACAGATTATAGATTATTCTTAATCTCTGTGTGACACTTAATATGTTTGTCGTATTGGATTAGACCAGTATTTTTATTTAGGGTATTAATTATCCAAGGAGAGGGCTTTTAATATTGATTGGAAAGGTAATTGGGAATTAGATATTAAGACATCTCAGGTGACACCGTACTCGCTCATAGTAAGGCTTATGTTTGGTACTATTGGTAAAGAGATTTATATATTTATTAGTGAACGTATTATTAAATAGAGGTTTGTTTACATTTGAGGCTATTGACGTTGCGTGTGAAAGTGTTAAGGAAACTCGACGGTGATATAGTGAAGGCTCGCCACTTTCAGAATATAAACTTTCCACTAGTGACGTTCGAAATGCGCCAATAGAGAGTCTAAGTGCTGTGTTGTGAATATAGTCTAGATGTTTTAACAGTGTGGGGGAAGCAGAGGCGTGGGCGATTAATCCATGATCAATTTTTGATCCAATTAGAGTTCTGTAGATTGTAAATAAGGTAGAGAGATCAGAGCCCCAATATCTATTTGACAGTGTTCTCATTAGGTTAAGTATCTTATGACAAGTCAAAACTAATTGTCTTATATGTTCTTTCCAAGTAAGTTGATTTTCAAACCACATACCTAAGTATTTTACACATGATTTGAAGGATAGCGATGTATTGAATAACTTAAGATTGGGATTATTTGAGAAGTTTTTTTTGAGAATACCATACCAACGGTTTTTGTAACCAAAGATTGAAAACCAGTATCGCCAGACCACTTTTCGAGTTTTTATAAGAAACTTTGCAAACTTATTGAAGTTAAATCAATATCTTCGCTTTTTACATAAACCACCAAGTCATCTGCATATAAACGTGCATAATCAGTTTATTAATGAATAAAAAAATAATATTGAATTTTCTTTTACGTTATAGTTCATTAATTTAAATGTATATGTCAAATAAATAAATTTATAAGCCATCAAAATAGCTACATTTAGGTAGTCATTTACAACAAAGAAAAGGTTTTTTAAATTTAAATGTCAGTAATCTTATGTTTCAAATAATTCTTTCCGTAATATAAGTACACTAAAACTAGTATTTATTGGTATTCTTAGGTCAAGCCAATTAGTCGACTCATATATTCATAAATACAATGATTGAAGGACAAAGAAGAAAATATATAAAAAAAATTTATTAATGAAGATAGTATCTAAAATTTATTGTAATTTTTTATGGGAATATGGAGACTAAATACAGCTCTTTGTGAAATGATATATCGATAGAGTTTACTTCCTTAAACAAAAGTAAATATTATAGTTTACTATTAACAATAACAGATAAGTTATAAATTTTTCGTCTTTAATTGCCATTTTTTTAAGTCGGTTAGTAATTAGAGCGTATTTCAAATGCAGTGGCGGAAATTTTTCGGAACAATAAAGCCCGAGCTAACACAGCAGTGGCGTTCCAAAAAATTCTTATGATTTAAATAAATTGTTAAAGATAGGTAAATCCAATGTATTAAACAACAATATTAGATACATATATGTATGTAAAACCATATATACATATTATAGTATTAATAAATATTAATTACAAATATTGTTTTAAATTTAAAACCGTGAATATGTAAGGCCGGTTCACACTTTGCCGATAGCTCACTACAAGTTTAATCCCAATTAGGGAACTGAAACACAGAGAGGATAGGTAATACGATATAATAGTAAAAACCAACCTGAAACTGACGGTTTAAGAATTTTTTGAATAACCCACCTTGTATTTGAAATAATACAATACAGCAATCAACCTTATAATCCGATTACGAAGGTATTTTCGTTACAGATGACCGACCATTGTCATAGAGTATATGATTGAAACAATTATTTGAAATAAATAAATATATTTGATAAATTGTATTTTTGTTTTAATAACACTTCTTTATTTTATTCAAAAATAAAAAGTTTCTTGCCATTTGTAAAAGATACATTTATTTAATTAAGGGGAAAAGCGCCAAATATCGCCTGGCAAAATTTTCAATGTGTTTTAAATGTATCCATTATTTTCGAATTCGGAGAAAACTAATAAAAATTTTTGAAAAATTTAAACACAAAATAAAAGTTTACATTATTACTGAGGGCAGAAAGTCGCTGAAAACTTCTGCAATGTTTATTTTAATATGTTATGTAACAGGGGTGAAAATAAAAGAGAAAATATAGTATAATTTTTAATTAAAAATATTGCATGCAAAAGAAACTTTTTATTTATTCTAATAAATATTTCATTCTGCCTTTAAATTTTTCAAAAATGCTTTTTAGTTTTCTCAGGATTCGAAAAAAAAATGGATACATTTAAAACACATTGAACATTTTGACAGACGACATTTTGCGCATTTCCCGTTTAATACCTTACTATTACAACTACTATTACTTAGGTACCTTATATAATTACAATTAGAAAACTATTCAAATTCAAAATAAATAGGATCAATTTCGGAATCCGAGTCGTCTTGAGAGTTAATAATTAGCGGTTGTGTCTCTACGGTCGCATCAATTATGTTATTGAGATCCCACATTTTTTGTTCTTATTCTATTACATGTCTTACTGCATCTTTCCAGTTTTGTTCTGTAATATGTTGTAAAGACTCGTATAACAATTCACGTACAGTTTGTATTTTATATGACGTATTTTTTCTAACCACATAACTTTTCATTTGTGCCCAAATGAGTTTAATTGGACTTATTTCGCAGTGGTAGGGTGGAAGTCTAAGGACTGTGATGTTTCGCCTTTTCGCTATTTTGTCAACTACGTATTTCTTGAACTTAGATTTGTGTTGCCGTGCAATTTTTAAAAGTTCTGCTTTTACCATTCCATCTTCGTAAGGCAAATACTTATTCCGCAGCCACTCAAGAATATCCTATTTCTTCCACGCAGTCGTTGGAAGTCTTTCTACTAGTCGTAAATGATAAGGTGCATTATGTAATACTATAATTGGATTTAGTGGTATGTGTTCAATCATCTGCTCAAAATACTCTTCGAAAACATCAGCTGTCATCTCCTTGTGATAGTCTTTTGTTCTTTTGGACTGACATTCCAACAAACCATGCTTAACAAATCCTTTTTTACTGCCAATGTGAAAAATTATTAATCTACTGCCTTTACCAGAAGGTGGGCAGATATCAGTAAACCAACCTTCCATAAAGGCTTGCCTGGAGCTTAATATATTTTTATCTGACTAATTTTTTTTTAGAGTATGACCTGAGTTTGGCGACGTTTGATAATTGGTATCTGACTGGTCAGATCACCAGGATCATGACTGGTAGAAGATTGGCCTTCCTTCAGCCCGGAATTTTCGTATGGATCTTAGATAATTTCTTCTCCAACATATTATCTCCTCTCAGTCAATCAAAAGTGATCTTCGGTCTGATTTCTCCTACCAGAAATTTAATTCTTCTAAAACTTGCCACAATTTAGTTTGTCCGATATGAAGCAAATCCAGGTTGTCTCTAACTTCTTGTAAAATTATGCTTAGGTTTGGTATTTTTTTTTGGAAAAAAAATCGATGAATTTTCCTTTGAATACCATTTTTGGCAAATTCATCAATTTCAGTAGGCTTTTTCCCTCTCTTTAAGTGTTCGTTTGTGTTTGGGTTAGCTATACCGCGTTGTTTTCTTTCTGATAGGAACCTATATATAGTTGACTCTCCTACGCCAGTGATGTTGGCACAACTTTCGACTTTGTTGCGAATAGTGTTTGTGGGATTCTGAGAAAACAGAGCATCGTGAACATTCAGGACAATAGTCTTCTCTCTTGTTGAATAGACAGACTTACTGACTGTACGCAACAGTACCGGTGTAAAACTTGATGATGTTGATGATGAGGTCATCACAAATAATCCAACAAAACGAGCACGAGCGAAAGGTACGTATATGTTTGTAGGTAGAAAAAATCACTCACGCACAGCATATAATTCGCAAAAGAAATATTTGAGACGCTAATTACTGCCTTAGACGCGGAAACACCGACGAGCCGTAAATTACAGGCGATCGAAAACGTACGAAACAAAAAAATTGTTTTAGTTCGTAATAACTTCACCCTTTCAAGTTGTTTCGAATATAAACTGAACAGACGAGGCACGTGGCCAAAGCCGGCATCTTTATATCCATTATATTATTAAAAATCTGTGGAATGCCATCCTTATTATCTTGCAACGAATAGTACCTTCGGATATGAATTCCAGGTTTTCTAGTAAAGTGATTAAATGCGAAGATTAGTATTGAAATATCCAAAGAGATAAGGTATTCTTATTTACAAAATTGTTAATGGTTAAATTCTTATTTTTATTAATATAATATAATAATCAACATTAGCCGTGAAAGTTTTGTTTTTTTGCTAAAAATATTCGTATTGAAACATTATTAATATTTATTTTAAATTTTAATAAATAAACACCTCAGAAACGCCTATGATTATACAAATTTTACGACCGTTTGATGACTTTGAGGCACATTTCGTGCTTCTAACAATTTTTGAACGGATAATACATTATGACTTATTATTACTCATTGAAACTTCACGATTTTAAATAGAAAAATATACGAAATGATGGTAACAAGGTAAAAAATAATATATACATATAGGACAGTTTTGAAAACTTATAATCATATACAGGGTGTTTTAAAAAGGTATGTCATAAATTAAATCACGCATTCTGGGGGCAAAAATAAATTGATTGAATCCAACTTACCTTAGTACAAAAGTGTACACAAAAAAAATTACAGCCCTTTGAAGTTACAAAATAAAAATTGTTTTTTTGCATTATTTCCTAAACTACTTGACATGTTGTAATAAAATTGGACACGTTACTTTCTTATTCTAAAAGCAATTTTTGTACAAATGAATCAATCAAATATAAGCGCACAGAAAAATTTTAAGGGGGGTGTGCAGCCTTAAATCCCCCCAAACTTTTGAGTACGTTCAAATCAAATGAATTTTGTGGCATCATTAGTTGAACACATTTTTAAAACTTTTTTGCCTCTTATTACTTTTTCGAAAAAGTTTTTTCCTAGTTGACCATTAAATTACAATTAGTTTCTACGGATACAATAGTTACAAACAGTTCCATCAATAATAGTCAATAATTTGAAGCTATCATTTATTGCGTGAATAAGATTAATATTAAAAATTTTGATATTTCGATGGTCTACACATTTCAGGAAATGGCAGATATGCATTTAACTTTGGGTAAGTTGGATCAGATTAAATTATGATTTTAATAAACTATCGGGAATATCGTAGGTGAATGTCAAGGAAATAGTGCAGCAGCCGCAAGAAGTTATGCTGGAAAAGGTTATATTCCAACCGCAAGATGATGGCAATAGTGGTCGTCCAATAATGGATGAAACTGATAAAGACATTTTAGAAATCATTGAAGAAGTCGCTGGAACAAGTACACGAGTAATAGCTGCTCAACTTAATGTTCCTCACGTAAGGGTTTGGAGGCGTTTGAAGAACCAATTATTATGGAATTCTGAAATAAATGTTGTTTGACCATAATATTGAAGTTACTTCTGAAAAACATTTCCAGAATTCCATATATAATCAGATGCATTTGATACATCTCTTAGATCATTTAAATCTTCTACTTCAAAATTAAAATCGGGCCCCCTTGGATCTAGTTCTTTGTTCACAGAATTTCTTTAACATACTACCAGAAACAATTTTTTCCTAAAACTACATTAAATATCAGTATTGAACTGGTATGGTACCTCAACTTATTTAAGCCACAATTATTATTACATTCCATCTGGTTCCGAAATATACTCATCTTACAAAAAAATTTGATTTCAAACTCAACACGTGGTTTGAGTATCATCAAAATAACACGTTATTCGTTCAGACTAGCTGTATTAATTGAATACATCTTTACTAATTACAATTATACACAAATTTACATTTCAAATAGAAATATTAATTTTCACAAACAGCTATTAATTGGAAAAATTTTAAAGTGTTACTTAAAACAATTGTACAAACTCACCATTGTCCATGTAGGTGTGAGGAATATCTGTTCATATGACGCCGAAAATTAAAATAAGAATAAATTTACTTTATACCGGTTTTAAATAGAGGATCATTCTACCTGTTCGTATAACAATTTCCGGTTCCAACTGTCAGATATTAGAACTACCAACTAATTATTGAAGGCTTTATAATTCAGTCAATTTCTTGAGCCCATAAATTAATTACCATCAATAATTATCCATTTGTTACTTTGGTTACATATTAGTATATTAGATATTAATATATCAGAATTTGGAATAAATATCTCAAATAATTAAAAAACACCCTGACAGATAACTCACACCTACAACGATTTCAAATAAAAATAAAAAAACTTTGTAAACTTATTATACATTTGATTATAAAATGTACATGTTCAGTTGCCAAAGAATTACTTTAATTTGTTCAGTAATTTGGACATTAGACTGAGTTAGTTATATTGTAGGATGTATTTCAATTATCTATATTGTTACATTAAATTTGATTAATTAAAGATTGTTAAAGTATGCCAATATTAAACACATCAATTTACTTTTGATATCTAAATTGAAACAATTTATAGACATTCATTAATAACAGCATATTTCATAAAACTAGATAACTTAACTTACAGTATTGAGAAACAGAAGAAGAACTGTCACATGCTAACCTACATCTGTCAAATTTACCACTAAAATCTAATAGATAAAACATAAAAAAACTCATTGTGCCCAAGACTAAGATGTAGTGCATTAAAGCCCTTTCCCCTTTTAAATTCAATGTTTGTTTTGTCCCTTCTAAGTGTTTTCTGTTTTAGTGTGTTTAAATTGTCTTTAATTGTTTGTATTTTAATATTTTATTTACTTGACTTTTTAATAATTTACTAATTGCCAATAGAACTTTATCAAAGTAATTTGATAACTACAAGTTGTCATTGTCATAAAACTGTCACCTTCATAAAACAATTACTCAATAAATAACACACATTTCAAAAATATATCTCTCGAATAAGTATAAATAGCTTTTAATAACACAATGGTATATTACATCACTTTCATTTAACAAACAATCACACACATATCTCTTCTTCATTGGATAAAATCTATCTCCTCAAGAACTTCCCGTTTACTGTCAAACAACTGCAATAATAGAATTGAGTTCTCCATTCAACAATACATAGCAGTTTCAACCATGTTCTACCATCCATCAATTAATAGAGTACCGGCATGTAAGTAATGTTTATTTTATTTATTTGCTCATTTATTAATTTATTACAATCGAAGAGACTATTTTATAACAATTTGTGGGCCTTACCTTGTCTGTTTAAACTTTTAAAACTTTTATACTTTTTATTCAACTTACTCATTTAAATAAAACCACAGACATGTAATATTGGCATAATTATTGTAATTTACAACATCTACTTTGTTTATCGTTATTAGACAACACCCTAATATGGGTTTTTATTATTTCAGCATTTGTTTAACTTTGTATCGAGACCTGAGGATTCTTTACATATTGTAGAAAGCGAAACCGGTCGTCTGATAGTTAAATTAAATTGATTGTGAGTAAGTCTTATTTATTATTTCTTTACCTATTTGAAATGGACTCACACAAGCAACACATTCATGATATTGATTATGTCTTGAGGGGAAGTATTTTTCCATTGTTTACTAGTTTCAACTAAAAATTTGTCCATTATTTCGATTTTAAGACTTAATAGAGTAACTTTTTTGATAAAGTATTAGACGAGGTGAAGGTATATGTTTTATTAAATCTGAGATTTTATTATTGCTTGGGTTTTGTGTAGGCTCTTTGATAGTAATTGCTACTTCTTCAAGTTGTATATCGATTTTAAGGATTTCTGCACTGATGGATGAATGAGTGTAAATCGCTATGCCACCAATAGCATAATCTACATTTTCTTCATTTTTATACGTGCAGGTGGAATTTTTTACATTATGAATTAAAGAATTTTTAAAATGAGTTTCCTGTAAACAAACCTTTTTTTAATTTTATATTTATTCATTGAGAAAACCATTATCATATATCTTTTACACTTTCTTTATCGGATTCCATGTTTTTTTTTTTTGATTGAATGAAGTCTATTCGTCTATGAATATATTTTTTAATTTCCTATTTGATAAACTTTCATGCAATTGATTTAAAATTTTCAATAGGCTTTCTAGATCGCTTATATATTTTTATTAAACTTAAACTGTCTTTTTCTTGTGTTCTGAGACTGATGCATCTTTTGACGTATCTTTGTATAAATCTGGGCAGTATTTTTTCTAGATTTCGACAATACTTTTGATGTCTCTTTTTACTTCTTTATGGTCTTGAATGGCTTGGTTATATGGTTGTTTTGATCTCTGAAGTACATATGTTTTATTTTTTACTTAGCTCCTCTATTTATTAAGTGTTGCTTCCGGTTTTCTGGTATGTTGTAGCAATGTTTGTTCAGGTTTACGTGTGTATGCTTTTTCTGTTTACTTATCCAGATTTTTATTTCATTTGAGGTTTTATCTATGACTTCTAATATTTGTGGTTTTTCATTGTTTCAGTTTTATCTTCGACATTATTCATCCTTAGCTGTTTTGTCTGATGTATTTTTTTAGTTGTGTGTAATTTGAGCTTACAGTTCATTTTTAGTAGTTTATCATCTGAAATTTGGTACGCTTCCGTTAAGTGACTGTGAATAAGGCGCTTTAAAAATACACAATTATATTTTTTTATAGAACGATATATTAAATACTGAATAAAAAGACAACTAGAAAATTAGTATATTTTATCTATATTCAATATTGAAATTTAACCACCAATTACGTTATGACTTTTTAACCGACTGATATCCCAACTTCCTTAATAAAATGTAAATTTATTGAAAATCTATGCAAATCAGTGTAATTTTCTAATAAATTTTACTACACTACATTAAAGATCAAACTGTTTCACGGTGGTATTTTTCTAGTCATAATAATAGCAGGTTTTAGAAAAGAATCTTGTTTGTTTATAAAATCCATTGTCTGCAAATTAAATGATCAATTTGTTACATTATTACCACTATTACCTAAGGTAATAGAAGATCCCATTATCGGAATATGGTTTACGAGTGGAGTTGAATAACAAACAAATATTATAACTACAAATAATTTTGTACTTTATGATATAAGCAAGCAAAACATTGGCAAAACAATTTCGTTGGACGCTATACATTTAACAGGTTGATTTTTTTTTAATTTTACAGTTAATGGCTTACAAAATATACTTAAGATAATTGGAAATTTTTTTGTTGGCTAAAAAGTATTAAATAAAACTAAAGACTTATAAATACTGTTCTTTTTTTTAGGTATAGACATGTAAGTTTGTAACACTTTATTAACTATCGACCATTTTGACAGCTGTCAAGTATTTTGTGTTAAGTTGGGTTTAAAATTTCAGCATACATAGATTTAACGCCTGGACAATGCTTCCATATATATATATATATATATATATATATATATATTATATATATATATAGATAGATAGATAGATAGATAGATAGATAGATAGGTTTATTGACAATTTTTGCATAGTAAACACTACATGTCATGTCACAAAAAAATAATTTACTTTTGTATACTAAGAACTAAGAAATAATACAAGAACATATAATAAAACATATACAGTGAAAATTAGATATATAAAATTATAACAAATAAGAAAGAAACATTTCAGTAAGGCGTAATATAGTTTTCATTAAAAACGACCACACTAGGAGCTCAAACAAACAAATTCCTGTATCCTACTATAGAAACAGTGTTCCAGCAGGAAGTGTTTTGCTAGTTTATAAAATTGTTTAGAATTCATTGCCTTAATATCAATATTTTTGTTTAAGTTTAAAAAACAATGTATACAGATTATAATCTATTGTATTAAGTTGTGTAACACACAATCTGGAATATGGTATAATGATATGACTTTTATTTCTTGTATTGTAATGATGTTGATCAGCATGTGATTTTACATCTTTTATATTATTATGAATAGTTAACAAAGTTTCAAATATATATATTGAAGGTAAAGGAAGAATGCCATACTTCTTAAATAAGGGTTTACAGCTGGCGCGATATTCTGCCGAGTCAATAATTCGGATTGCTGCTTTTTGAAAAATGAAAACTTTATATGCATAGGACGAGTTTCCCCAAAGAAGTATGCAATATGTCAGGATACTATGAACCATTCCAAAATAAACTGACCTAAGAATATCTCGACTCACAGAAGTAGCCAATCTGCGCATAGCAAAAATCTGTGAGGCGAGCCCCCTACATAATCGTTCAATATGGTGCGACCAGTTCAACCTTGTATCCATAGTAACACCTAGTAACTTTACTGGTTCAGATGGTGTAACCCATCTATCAGAACTAAATACGATTGTCTGGGTTTTCTGCTCGTTTAACTTAAGTTTGTTACAGTTAAACCAGGATTTAGATTTTTCTAATATATCCTGACTGTAGTCAGTTTTACCTCTACATAATAAGGTTGTGTCATCTGCAAAAAGAACACAGTTGGTGTTATCAAATGCACTTGGTAAATCATTTATATATATATCAAGAATAGTAGAGGACCCAAAACTGATCCTTGTGGTACTCCGGTTGAAACTGGTAAAGGATCAGATTCTTGATTATTAAATGCAACAATCTGTGTTCTTCCTGTAAGACAGGATTATTATATTATATATATTATATATATATATATATATATATATATATATATAATATTATATATATATATATTAATATATATATATTAATATATATATCGGTTTTAAAAACGTTCTCCTACGTCTTCCGATGCCTAGTCGCCATTCACTTCGGTCCATCCAAAGGTCTTCATTTAATTCTCTTTCTCTCATACTTCGATTTATGCCTTCTCTTCAACTAAGGCGAGCTCTTTTTCGTCTACCATGAGGGGTCCACGTTAGGATTTGTTTCGGGAGTCGTTCTTCGGACATTCTTTGTACGTGTCCATACCATCTAAGCTGTTTGGTACTAATGTCATCTACTATTGTGTGTTTCACATTCATTATTTCCCTAATTCTGTTGTTGGTTACCCTTTCTAATCTTGATTTTCCTGCTGAGCGCCTCCAGAAATCCATTTCTGTTGCTTCAAGTTTTATCTTGTATCTTTCTTTTATTTGCCATACTTCACTGCTGTAAGTGATTATACTCTTAACAATTGTATTGTATATTCTATGTTTGTTGTTGTTTGATATTGCCTGGTCCCACAGTATGCTATTGAGAAGGGTAATTGCTTTTCTTCCCTGGTTGTTTCTTTCTTCTATCGTCCGGTCTACGTTTCCTTCTTGTGTGATGGTCATACCCAGGTATTTATATGCGTCGCAATGTTTAATAATTTCGCCATTCCCCAGTGTAAGGTCCTGCTGTATCCCACCTTCTTCTTCTTCATGTACCATGTCCTTTCAGAACGTTGGTTACCATCATAGCTATTTTAATTTTATTCACTGCCACTGCCACCGATACACATATATTCGGTCTTCTTATTTCTTTTTATTTCCAAACCACCTTTTTTGTACTCCTCTATTAATTTCCTTGTCATATATTCTATATCATCGTAGTCTTGCGGTAGTACAAGTTGGTCGTCTACAAATGACAAAGTGTATATTGTATTGTTGTTGATCGGTAATCCCATGTTTTTGCATTTGCGTTTCCAAAGTTTTAGAGTTTGCTCGAGGTAGATCTTAAATAATGTCGGTGAAAGGCAGCGCTTCCAAATTGTACAAATTAATTTTGAAAATTGTGGTTTTATTCGAAATACGTATCGCGCACTACATCCATGGAACGTAACCATGGAACGTTTTTGCACCACGTTTACTCTAACTGTTAATATGCATCCACAGACATGTCATACAGTGCGTATGGAAAAAGTTGTCTCTGCTGTACGGTGTACCACACAGGAAGACCCGAATCAGTCTATCAGTCATCCTGCACAGCAGTTGGATACGTGTACATCCACTTTATGGAAGATTCTGCCGAAAGATCTTGCATTGTGTACTTAGAAAATCCAACTCATGCTAGAATTGAAGGCAGATCATTACCTAGCAAGGTGTAGATTCGTAGATTCGGTAAGTGGGTCCAAAACGAGATTACCGTTGATTCCGATTTTCATAAGCAAGTTTTGTTTAGCGATGAAGCTTACTTTTGGTTGAATGTTGAGAAACTATTACATCCAAAAAACTGACTGTTTGGTGTGCTTTATGGTCTGGTGGAATCATTGGACCGTACTTCTTTAAAAAAGATGTTGACCAGAACGTTACAGTCAATAGTGACTTTCATAGAGCCATTATTACTGCCTTTTTCATTCCAGAATTGAACAACCATGATGTGCAGGTGCTGTCATTTGAGACGGCACAACATGGCACAAATATGCTTTAGTGTCACTAAAAATTGTACAATTATATGGACAAAGCTTAAATAAAGTCAAAACAAATAACAATAACAATTAAAATTTACTAAAATTACATAATCGTCAATATCACAAAATAAAAGATAATAGAATAAAATAAAATATACAGTCCATTGCAAAATTTAACTAAATTGCAAATTGCATAATAAAACCTTACGGACTAGTTTACGAATCAGTTTTTAAGTTGCTGCATGTGATACCCAAATATATAAAAAATACTTTAGTTGCTTGTACCTTGTTCCTAAACTGTAATTTCTAGTTATTCCTAAAGAAAAAATCTTCAACTGAATAATATGGTCTTTCAGATAGATAGGCTTTTATCAATATAGAGAACTTAGGAAAGTAGATTTAAGTTGCAAAGGGAGATGGTTTGTACACATTTAGCTGAATATAATATAGATTTCTTTACTAACTTAGTGGACGGGATCGGTAAATACACATCAAAGCTTGAATTTCTGGTGAAGTAGTCATGATTAGTTCTTGCTGGAAAAACATGTAGGTATTTAAGAATTAAGCAAACATTTTAAAAACAGTTAGTAGCAGTAGATTCTGCAATGTGTTATTCTACTGAGGCCAAAAAGATACCGTATTGCTCTTTTTTGTAATTTAAAAATAACATCAGATTTAGCAGTTGTACTAGAACCCCAAAAACAAAGCCCATATAGAATATGAGACTCGAACAAAGAAAAATATGTTATTTTGGAAGATACCAAATTGATTTCTTTTAAAACATTTTATTGCATCGCATAAGGTTAGTTTCTTACTTAGAAAATCAATATGAAAAGACTATTTAAGGATACTGTCTATAAAAATATCAAGAAATTGAAGGTGCCATCTACGCCGATAAGCACAAAACGATTGACCATTTGGAGGACAACGTTCACCGCGTTATTGCCAATATATGGCGACAAATATTGGAATAATGGTCGATTCAAACACATCAGTCACGATTCAAACACATTTTCAACAGATTGGTTGCCGAAGACTGATGCATTTCGGGTGTGTGCGAATAGACGAACGAATAGACGAACATATTGACCAGACGGAACCGGTTCGGCGTCGGGACTGTGACGGGACTGATGTGTTTGAATCGACCTTTAGTGATCGAAAATTGGAACTTCAGATTAGCATACATCAGAGCAAGCCATGACGGTCATATGTTAGAAATCAGATTTAAATTATAATGCCAAATTATTATCAGTAGTAATAATCCCTAGGACATTGATAACAGACGAGATAATTTCATGACAATCGAAAGCTCGTTCCTTGGTAACAGCACGAAGCCGAAGGCTGAGTGCTGTTACCAAGCAACGAGCTTGAGAAATTCGGCGGATAATTTTTCTAAAAAAAAAATCATAACTCAACATAACGAAACATTTATTTATTAAAAGTACAGTTAGTGAAAGTACCATTATTAAAATTTAAGTTATCATTAGATTCTTTAATTAATTCATTCATTATTCATGAATATTCCCCAAATATATTTGTGACTCTAGGTTGTATTTCTGGGAATTTTTTCTTTGATTAGCGCATTTATACTTTGAACATTCTCATTGCCGAAATGTGACATTTTGAAATTTATTTGGATGAAGTTGTCATTGGGATTGAAAATTGCACTGAATGCAATTATCAGTCTATAATATTGACATGATTGGGTGAAATTGTTCCACATGACACAAAATGACGAAATTTGAATGATTGTTAGAACAGTCGAAAAATTATCTCTACAATAAAGTCAATTTCATGTTAATTTATAAAAAATATCTGTGTTTTATTACTTTTTAAAGTTCTATACATCTAAAAAAAACACCCTTTAGAAGTGTTCGGCATCTTCTATAAAAAATTGCTGCCAGCACATACCTACAGCAGTATTTGAATTATTGTGACTTATTTTCAAAATGTATTTATTTAATTTTGATAAGATACCAATAAACTATTTACTACAAATTGCCAACATAAAAAAACATAATTTGTATGAAAATCATTAAAACATTATGCACATAGACCAGGCTTACTATATAATATGAGACGATCTTTTATGGAATGTATTGGCAAATGAATTAAAGAAAATAGTGGGCATATCGAGCAATTAGTTTGACAAAAAGTTTAATGTTATGTAGTTAACTATTTCTTAATTTGGTTTATAAATAAAATATTTTAATTATGACTTTAATTTAATACGAAACGTTATATGTTTGATGTAAAATCCAATTATTCTTTTATTTTGTCAATTCCTACTATTAACTATACTGCTGATATATTTATTTCATTTATTATTTTGTTAACTATTAACTTTATTAAATGCATTTTATACTAAAATTCACAAGTATTGATGTTTTTCTCCAATTTTTTTTTCGTTGCCTGGAGTAATTGCGTTAAATCAGAATTATGTAGTTGATTTGTAAAATGCGATTATCTCGAAAACTGTCGAGTTTTGAAGTTATTAACAAGTATACCTTTTTTTTTGCTAAAATAATGTATCTTTTTAATATTTTTTATCATAAACACCGGTAACTAAAAGAGCAAAAAAGTTAAATGCAAATGTATGCCACATATGTGGGGCCCTCTATCAGCTGCATTAAAGTATGCATCAAATTATAATTCCTGATATTCAATAGTACAAAGTTATGAATTTTAATACATAAATGTTTACAAAGATAAAAGTTATAGCGAAAATTAAAATTTTAAATTTCAACTTTAACATCTTTCATTTTAGTAAAGCAATTTGGCTTAAATCGCAATATTTTAAAGTGTAGAATCTACGGTTTTTTTTTTGTACAATTAATTAAGTCATCATCATCATCATCCAGCCGAATTTTCACATCCATTGTTGGATATAGGCCTCCTTCAAACGTCTCCAGTTCTCTCTATCTCTAGCTGCTGCAATCCAGTTTGTTTCTATTCTCTTTAGGTCGTCGGTCCATCGGGTGGGTGGTCTGCCTCGACTTCGCTTGTCGGCTCTTGGTCTCCACTCCAATAATCTCTTCGTCCACTTCGTCTTCCATTCTAGCAACATGTCCAGCCCACCTCCACTTTTGTTTATTGATTCGCAGTATAATATCGTCTACGCCAGTTCGTCGGCGTATCTCCTCATTTCTTACGCGATCTTTCAAGGTTAGGCCCAGCATTGATCTCTCCATTCGCCTTTGTGTTACCCTCAGTTTTTCGGCAGTAGCTTTCGTTAAAGTTAAGGTCTCTGCTCCGTAGGTCAAGACTGGTAAGATGCATTGGTTAAATGCCTTCCTTTTCAGGTGAATTGGGATATTTGTTTTAAAAATGTCTCTCATCCGTCCATATGCCGCCCATCCCAACGTGATTCGTCTATTTAGCTCGCAGGTTTGGTTGTCTCTGGTTATTCTAATTTCATGACCCAAGTATGTGTATTTATCGATTAATTCTACCTTGTTGTTATTGATCTGTATCTCTTCGCTGGAAACTATATTGGTCATCATTTTGGTTTTCTCAAAATTTATCTCCAGCCCAGTTTCTTGTAGTATGTCATTCAGTTCTTGGAGCATGTCTTTGATCTCTCCCAGATTATCTGACAGAAGCACGATATCGTCCGCAAAACGTAGATGGTTTAATCTTTCTCCATCGATGGATATTCCTTTCTGTTGCCATGTTAGTCTTGTAAATGCATACTCGAGAACGGTAATGAACAGCTTTGGTGACATGGTATCACCTTGCCTGACTCCCCTTTTTATCTTTATTTTATTAGTTGCAGAATATAGACTTATGGTTGTTGTGGCATTTTCATATATATTTTTAATTATATTACAATATCTGTGGTCGATCCTGCAATCTTGTAGTGCTCTTAAGATGGACGGTAGTTCCACTGTATCAAACGCCTTTTTAAAGTCTACAAATATCAATGCCAAGGGACGGTTATATTCGTTAGTTTTTTCTATTAGGGTTTTTAGGCACTGCAGGTGATCGTTTGTGCCATAATTAGGGCGGAAACCAGCTTGTTCCCGAGGTTGGTAAAAATCCAGCTTTGTCTCTAATCTATTCGTTATTATTCGGGTGTATAATTTATAAAGATGGTTAAGGAGACTGATTGGTCTGTATCTTTCCAGGTCTGCTATATCTCCCTTCTTGTGTAAGAGTACAGTTATTGAATTATTCCACTTTGTTGGGATATTTTGATTCCATAGGCATAGATTAAAGAGCTTTTGAATTTTGGCTATCAGTACTGAGCCTCCTAACTTTATCGCTTCCGTGACGACACCGTCCTCCCCCGGAGCTTTGTTATTCTTCATCTTTTTTAGAGCCTTGTAAATTTCGTCCAAGGAGATTTCTGGAATATCTTCGGAACCCTGATTTTGGACCTTCCTCAGTTGATATTCGACTATATCTAGAGTCGATTGGTTGCTATATAATGTCTCATAGAATGATTCCACAATTTGTAGCAAATGTTCTCTGTTTGATGTGATGTTGAAATTTCTATCCTTGAGTTTGACTATTTGTTTATTTCCATTTGTGAGTTGGCGTCTCTATATTTTCATACTCTTATTTTCCTCAATGGTTTTGACGATTTTCTCATCTTTGTATTTTCTTAAAATTGTCTTTTCTTTTTTTTTAAGACTTAATTAATTAAGTACCACCCTGTATATATTAAACTTAAAGCTAAGATTATTACTATTACAGAAATTAATATTAAACTCAACAGTCTTCCGGGTCAAACTGTGTCAAGTATCATTGTGCCGAGCTTTTGACATCCTCTTCATACAATTCAATGTATTACTGGTGCTGGAAATAGAGGAGGGGTCATGTTGTTTGGGTGGAGGTTGGCGTTGGGGTTTGCTTGGGGATTGTTGCGGGGGTTGGCACGAACATTTCTAACAGTAGGATTTTGATTGATGCATGTAGCGGAAGGGTATTTGCTTTAAGCGAGGTCTCCAAGTCGAAGGTAACCGTATGCCGTCATTTCTTTTGTTGAGACAATTTGGACTGTTTTCTATTTCTGTGGCTTCTCGTGATGATTTTTGGTTTATAAAAGTGAATGTAGGCTAGGGTTCTGGAGTTATTTAAATAAATTTTGACGCTCCACCGGTCAATCAATATCCTAGTGTCATGGATTGGTCTCTAGACTAATAATTAGTTTATTCCAATAATTTTTATTGATTTATTAATATCGTATTTAACATACGGATAGAGTAGTTAGTTTTAGTATACCGGTATATTAGTTTTTATTGCTTTAATACCATACAACAATAATCCTTTATTAGTTGTTTAGTAAATTTTAAGCTTTTATAATTGCACATTTCATTTTATACCAAACAAAAGCCTAACCTTAAGATTTGGAAATGAGAGTCATTTCATCAGACAGAATGGGTGGTTCAAATTAAAGGAACAGGCAATTCTTCTTCTTCTTCTTCGGCTTTTCCCATTATGAGCCTTTCACCCACAGCACTCTATTCTCCCAGTCACCTTCTCTGAGGTCTCTATCTATCATAGCATTTCCGACGTATGTTTTTCCATCTTGTAGCAGGTCTTCCTCTCCGTCTTCCCGGCGGGTCCCAGTTTAATATTCATTTCGGCCACCTATGCTCTGGCATTCTTTGTACATGCCCGTACCACTGCAGGGCTCTGTTTTCCAACTTTTTTGTAATTGAGCATTCTACTTCCATTCTGTTCCATATTTCCTCCGTTCTTATTCTATCCGCTCTTGTGATTTGTAGATACTTCTCATAAAGTCCAGTTCAACTGTTCTTATTTTATTTCGTACTGTTGTTGTCATTGGCCATACTTCCGCTCCATATAGGGTAATATTCATCACTATGCTTTAAAAAATCCTCTTTTTGTTTTATTTGGTTAGAGTGTTGTTCCATATCACTCCATGAAGTGTTCTTCTGGCTTGTTTTCCCCGTGCTATTTTCATTTCTATATCTTTCATACAAGTACCATCTCGGCTAATCATTGACCCTAAATACTTAAAACTCTTACAACTCTTAATAGTCTCTTCTTCTAAACCTAATTTCAAATCTGCAACCTCGGGTCCAATACATAAGTATTCGGCCTTGCACATATTTATCTTGAGTCCCCAAAGTTCATATTTTTCCTTTAATTTCCCTATCATATATTCCATATCCTCCTGTCTTGTGTAAAAATGACTTGATCATCTGCAAAAAGTAGTGAATGTAATATATTCTCTTGTACTGGTATGCCCATTGTTCCACATTTTATATACCATCTTGTCAAAGCCTGATCTATATGTAATGTTAAAAATTGTAGGTGAGAGACCATATCCTTGTTTGAGGCCTTTTGTTGCGGTGATTGTTTTTGTTATTTCATTACCTAACTTTATTTGCACTTGTGTTTCTTTATACAGTCTTTGTATTATATTCACCCATTTCTCTCTAACGTGCATTCTTTTCATTGCCTCCCATAGTTGTTTCCTGGGCACGCTATCGTATGCTTTCTCTAAGTCGATAAAGGTCATATGTGTTTCAATGTTTTTTTCTTTATTCTTTTCAATCACCTGTCTCATAATGAATATATTATCTAAACATGATCTGGCTTTTCGGAATCCGGCTTGTTCTTCGCTATATAGGTCCATGTGTTGTTCTAGTTTTTCTTTTATAACTGATGAAAAGATTCTTGCTATTGAAAGCATTACACTGATCCCTCTGTAGTTATCCCTCTGTAGTAATCCCTCTGTAGTTATTTGGTGACCTTTTGTCACCTTTTTTTAAAATGGAGGACATGTATGATAAAATCCACTCATCGGGAATCTTTCTCTCCTGCTTCGATTTTATTATTGAACAACATTCGTATAAATGATACTATCCTTGCGCTTCCATATTTTAGCAGATCCATTTTTATGTTCCCTGGTCCTGGTACTTTATTATTTTTGGATTTCTTTAGTGCTTTATTTATATCTTCCTCTGTGATTTCTGCGTCCTTAGTTAATATTGCCACAAGGTCGTATGAGATATAGTTCGGCCTATTCTCCTGCAATAATTTTGTGTAATGCTTTGTCCACTCTTTTGATGTAATTATCTGGAAACAGGGAACAGGGAATTCGAAGTGTAAAAAAAATTTAAAGATATTGAAATAAAAATATTCATAATCAAAAGACTGATATTTTTTGTACACACTTATGACAAGTCGAAAGAAAATGCAAAAAAGTATTTTTGAAGTGTGTATATTTTAGGCAATTCCTAGCTGAGCGCTTTCGGCTTTACAAAGCCATCATCAGAGCTATGCTACAATAAAATGTTCTAATAAGTACTAATTGGTAAAGATTGTAATTTTTAACTTACGTCAATTTTTAAATACCACTACAAAGGAGAGATCTCATTTCCTTAAGTTTCACAATTATGATTTTGTAGGAGTTGGAATTTTTTAAAACATATAAAAAACATATAAAAGGTCGACACTGGACGTCACAAACACGTTAAAAAAATTGAAAAATTTTTTGTCATGGTACGGGTTTTAAGACCCGACCATCTATTGATGTGAGGATGTAGACTGAATAGAACTAGTGAAATCAAATGTCGGTCCTTTTAAACGATTTTTCAAAAGTGACAGGTGACAAATGTCATATATAGGAAATAGAGATTGTTTTTTAAATTCTTACAAAATTATTTAGTAGTTTGGAATTACTACTAGTCATCAAAAACTTTCTAAAAATTAAGTTTTTAAAATTAAAGTTTATGTGTTCATCACATCATACAGAATGACATTAATTTGTAAATTCACTCAAGTCATTGCTCAAGGTCAATGTATGTTCAATCTGACAGCTATCCTTAAGGAACAAGGGCTCAAATTGTTCAACAACACTATAAAGAAGAAACCTGGTATTAATGTTATGTTATCTGATACTTAAGTGTATTAAGAATGTATGTCTTGATGGAAAATTGTAAGAACTTTGCATAAAAAATTTTTTAAGAATGTATTTTCATGTTTCAATTAAGAACAACTGTCAAATGAATTACAAAATGTTGTAAATTTTAATAAAGTTTAAAATTTGTTTAAAAAATAAAAGTATGAAAAATATATAACAAGATTGCATGAGGTCACCCTTCCTCCTCTAAAGTCTCCCATAATAATTTAAAAAGAGGTTTTATAGTTGCAATTGAGGTTGATTTGTGTGTTTAAGCAACAATCAGGGTTTATTTTCATTTCTTTGGATATCTCTAGATCTTCCAAGAGATTCATGAGTCTAAAGTTTTTATTAGGAATGTTGTGTAAAATTTTACTGTTTTCAGAAGGAGAAAAAGAATGATTATTAAATTTAATGTGATATCCAAAGTTTGATTTTTCTGGGTTATTGAGGTGTTCTTTGATTCTTTGATTCAGAGTTCTCATTGTTCTACCTACATAAGTCAGATTACAATCACCACAGGACAGCTTGTAGATACCACTTCTGTTTAGTTTGTCAACTTTGTCTTTGGTCTTGCTGAAGATGGACTTGATGTTATATTTGGTTTTAAAGGAGATGTTTAAGTCATTAATACTTTTAATATAATAATATTTCTCACATACTCTTCCGAATAACTTCACTATGGTCTCCTTCGATGTAACAAATCTGTTCACTAATGTTCCCAGATTAGACACCATTCCAATCATCAATAACCTTCTACAAAGAAAAACCATTGACCAACATAAATGTTCACAAATTACTTCTCTACTCCAATTTTGCCTTTCCCAAGATTTCTTTATCTTTAACGATAAAATTTATAGACAACCAGAGGGTTTAGCAATGGGAAATCCTTTATCTCCTCTACTTGCAGATCTTTTTCTAGACTCTCTCGAAACTAACTTTGTTCATTCTCAACCACAAATAATCCTGTGGTACAGATATGTGGATGACATTTTAGCCTTTATAGAAGGCCCACCTTCAGAACCTCACAATATTTTGTCAATAATTAATAATCTACATCCTGCAATTAATTTTACCTTAGAAGTAGAAAGCAACAACATTATCAACTTTTTAGACCTAACTATCAAAAAGAATACTTCCTCCTTTTCTTCTTTGCCTACACTAGAATTTTCAATATTCAGAAAACCTACTCAAACTGACCATATGATACCAACATCATCAAATCATCCTTTTCAACACAAGATGGCAGCTATTCAATGTTATGTCCACAGACTTCTTAATATCCCTATGTCTCAAGAAAATTACAATAAAGAAATCTCCATCATTAAACAGATAGCAAACAACAATGGTTTTCCTTCTACTACTGTTGATAAAGTCATTAGAAAATCTATACTCAAAAAGAGACTAAACCAAGCTTTTAATGTTGATAACAAATCCAACACTACTTCCATATATAGATCCTTAACTTACTTAGGACCAATTTCAGAAAAAATTTCAAGAGTACTTGTTAATAAAATTAATGACTTAAACATCTCCTTTAAAACCAAATATAACATCAAGTCCATCTTCAGCAAGACCAAAGACAAAGTTGACAAACTAAACAGAAGTGGTATTTACAAGCTGTCCTGTGGTGATTGTAATATGACTTATGTAGGTAGAACAATGAGAACTCTGAATCAAAGAATCAAAGAACACCTCAATAACCCAGAAAAATCAAACTTTGGATATCACATTAAATTTAATAATCATTCTTTTTCTCCTTCTGAAAACAGTAAAATTTTACACAACATTCCTAATAAAAACTTTAGACTCATGAATCTCTTGGAAGATCTAGAGATATCCAAAGAAATGAAAATAAACCCTGATTGTTGCTTAAACACACAAATCAACCTCAATTGCAACTATAAACCTCTTTTTAAATTATTATGGGAGACTTTAGAGGAAGAAGGGTGACCTCATGCAATCTTGTTATATATTTTTCATACTTTTATTTTTTAAACAAATTTTAAACTTTATTAAAATTTACAACATTTTGTAATTCATTTGACAGTTGTTCTTAATTGAAACATGAAAATACATTCTTAAAAAAATTTTTTATGCAAAGTTCTTACAATTTTCCATCAAGACATACAATTCTTAATACACTTAAGTATCAGATAACATAACATTAATACCAGGTTTCTTCTTTATAGTGTTGTTGAACAATTTGAGCCCTTGTTCCTTAAGGATAGCTGTCAGATTGAACATACATTGACCTTGAGCAATGACTTGAGTGAATTTACAAATTAATGTCATTCTGTATGATGTGATGAACACATAAAATTTAATTTTAAAAACTTAATTTTTAGAAAGTCTTTGATGACTAGTAGTAATTCCAAACTACTAAATAATTTTGTAAGAATTTAAAAAACAATCTCTATTTCCTATATATGACATTTGTCACCTGTCACTTTTGAAAAATCGTTTAAAAGGACCGACATTTGATTTCACTAGTTCTATTCAGTCTACATCCTCACATCAATAGATGGTCGGGTCTTAAACCCGTACCATGACAAAAAAATTTTTCAATTTTTTAACGTGTTTGTGACGTCCAGTGTCGACCTTTTATATGTTTTTTATATGTTTTAAAAATTCCAACTCCTACAAAATCATAATTGTGAAACTTAAGGAAATGAGATCTCTCCTTTGTAGTGGTATTTAAAAATTGACGTAAGTTAAAAATTACAATCTTTACCAATTAGTACTTATTAGAACATTTTATTGTAGCATAGCTCTGATGATGGCTTTGTAAAGCCGAAAGCGCTCAGCTAGGAATTGCCTAAAATATACACACTTCAAAAATACTTTTTTGCATTTTCTTTCGAAAAATATTCATATATTTCTCAAACGTATTGATTCACCCTCGTATTTCAACAACGTTTCTCGAAGTAATGAAGATCTTATTAACATAATCCATTTTATCTTTATTGCTATCAAATACAGTTAATTGGACACGTGGAAACGGAAGTGACAATGTATCTAAAGATATACCATAATTGAGATAGCTTCGTAATGTTCGTATTACACAGATATCGTTCGTTATTGTAAACGATTGTCAGTTATGTAATTATTTCAGAAAAAAATGTAGAAATTCGGCTGAATTAAGAGGAAATTTAAATAATAGAGAAGATTCTGTTAATTATTTTTTCATACAGGCAGTTTTAGTAAAAGAAGTGCGTCAATAATATTAAAAATACAATGGTACCATATAATCAAAAAATATTATTTATAAACAAAGTGTTCGGGTTTTAAACGATTTCTGTTATGAAAAAATACAAAAATGAGCATTTTGCACTCCGAAAATAATATGAAAAAAGAAAAATTTTGATGTTCCACAAGGTCACAAAATATTCTTCAAATATCAATTAAAAAATCCTGAAGTATTTGAGTTCATAATATTAATTTAAACCTAAATTTTTGTGAATCCGTAAACAATTTTCGAAACCAATTCAGATTTTTGCTTTAATCTGTACCTTAACCCCCTCTGTGGCTCAGTGGTAAGAGCGCCTGCCTTTAAACCTAAAGGTCGAGAGTTCGAATCCCACCTGGGTGGAAATTTTCGTTTATTAAAAAAATTAATAAATGAAAATAATTTCTATCCTTGTGCGATCGGTACACACCGGAGGGACCGCAGACGTTCGGTTACAATTAGCGTCTCTTAGCAAAGACAATGACGTCGACTTTGCTAAGTATCAAGACAATTACTCTACACACACACACACACACACTACACCTCAAATTGTAAGATTGGCGAATGGATTTAGTGTCCGCAGTCATTTAAACACAAACAAACAACAACAAATCTGTATCTTCTAAGAATTGCAAGGCAAAACAGACATTAATAAAGATGTTATTGGGAGACATGGTGAATCTAAAAGTTGCATTCGACAGCATATCTCCTTAACTAAGCAAAGATCCTTAGCGAATTGGTTTCTAGTATCTCGTAAAGAAATAACCAAAATAAAAGGAAAAGAAAGTTAAAATTTGATTTCACGTATAGTGCGTCTGTGTATCCGCTTATACGTCTCTCTCTTTCAATACTGACCCCCCAGGGGAAGTGTAGTGGTCGACGTGATGTCGTGTATTGTCCGTCTCCGAGATCTGTCTCTGGTCATTTCTTTTAATTCATGCATAGGTCTTTGGCATATTCCTGTAATTTGATCTATCCATCTTGTTGGGGATCCTCCTCGTGATCTTCGGCCTTCTACCTTTCCTTGTATTATGAGTCTGTCCATGTTTTCTGTGTTTGCTCTCATAACATGCCCAAAATATTTTAATTGTTGGAGATGGACTTTACTAAGAGTCGTTGGCTAACTTTTAGCTCTCTTAAAATTGAATTATTTGTTCTACGGTCGATCCAAGGAATTCGTAACATTCGTCTCCAACAGAACATTTCAGTGGCGTCTATCTTTTTTCTCTTCGATTGTCTCAGAGTTCAAGATTCACATCCGTAGGTCAGTATTGGGAATATTAAGCAGTTGATCAACCTCATCTTTATCGCTCTTCAAATTTGAGATTCCTCTTCTTGTAATGACCCTGTGTTTGTGATTAATGATCCCAGATATAAGTATGAGTTCACAACCTCGAACCGGTCAATTGTGGTTATGTGTGGATGATTGTTGTGTAGTCTATCCACTATCATGATCTTTGTCTTTGATATGTTTAATTGCAGACCAAATATTTGACTTTCGTTTTCGATCAGTCGTATAAGTTCCATCAGCTCTGCTTGACTATTTGCAAGAAGGACTGTGTCATCTGCGAAACGTAGGTTGTTTAGTTTATGACCATTTATTGAGATGCCCTTTTCCCATCCTTCAAGTGCTCTTCGCATAATATACTCTCCATATATGTTGAATAATTGTGGAGATGGTATACATCCTTGTCTGACCCCCGTAACCCGACTCTGGATGAAACTCGTTCGAAAGTGTGTCAAGTACTTTAACTGATCCAGTAGTGTGTTCATATAGTTCAGTTATAAGCGTAATTAGATGTTGTGGTACGCCTACTTCTTTTAGTATTCGCCATAAGTGTCTCCACTTGACCCTGTTGAACGCTTTTCGGTAATCCATAAAACAGATGTATAGTGGGATGTTGAATTCCCTAGATTTCTCGATTATTTGTCTTATATTCAGCAGGTGTTCTCGAGTGCCTCTACCTTTGGTAAATCCAGTTTGCTCTTGTGGAATTTCTCTTTGAAGGAATGTTTTCAGTCTCTCATTGATTATATGTAGCATTATCTTGCTGGCATGGGATATAAGAGAGACAGTTCTATAATTGTCGCATTTATGGAAGCTGCCTTTTTTATGTATGGTCGTAATTGTAGATTTTGTCCAGTCTTCAGGCCATTGTTTGGAATGCCATATTTGGTTACAGAGTAGATGAGTAACTTTACGCTGGTTTCTTCTGTGGCTTTAAGCATTTTTGCTGTTATCATATCTGGACATGGTGCTTTGTTATATTTAGCTTGTTGATAGCCTGTCTTACTTCATTTTCGAGTATATCAGGTTCTTCTTCCACCTCGTCAGATGGCTAACAAGCTCTTGGCGTTGATCATCTTTATATAGGTCCCTGCAATACGATCTCCATGTCTCTGCTATGTCTTCTCTGTTTGTTCTCAGGGTCCCAGTGTTATCTTCAATGGCCCAAGTTCTGGCTCTGAAGTCTCTTGTCAGGTAGCGTATTTTTCTAAATAGATCTCTCGGCTGATTATTCTGACCATGTCTTTCAATTTCTTTGCATACACTTTGATAGTACTGTTTTTTGTCGGCCTTACATCTTTGTTTTATTTCTTTATTGAGGTTTCTTAAACTAACTTTTTCCCTTTCACTATGTACACCACTTTTACAAAGATTTCTTCTATTCTCAATTATTTGAAGAGTTTCATCTGTTATCCAGTGTTTCCGTTTCAGCGGATTATTTTCCTTTGAGCGATCCACTATGGTTGTTACGCAATGTTTAAACAGTCTCCCATATTTCTTGTGATGTTCCGTTACGAATAGAGGGCATACTTCCTGTAGAAGGTCGTCTTTCTTTCTTAGTTCTATCCTCTTTATCTTTCTTTGTTTGTTGGGTACTTTAAGTTTAAGCATTACTTGAGCTACGAGGAGAGTATGATCGGATCCGCATATCGACCCTGGATATGATCTGATTGTTTGAATGGACGATCTTCAGCGAATATTGGTGAGGACGTACTCTATTTGATTTCTAAATCTATCTCCAGGACATTTCCAAGTATAAAGTCGACGTGCATGGTGTTTAAAATCGAGTATTAAGGATGATAGAGTAATTGTTTGTGATAGCAAATTCGATTAAACGGTCTCCTCTTTCGTTTCTCTGTCCTATGCCAAACTTTCCCAGTACATTCTTTAAGTTGTCATTTTGTGTAGTGTTGCCATCTTTTGCATTAAAGTCGCCACATATTATAGTAAGTTCTTTATTTGGTATGTTAGCGATTGTGGTCTCCAGTTTTTCGTAGAACTACTCGATCTTTATGTCATCTGATGTGCTGTTTGGCGTGTAAACTTGTATGATATTAAGTTTATGTGGTTTGCCATCCAGTTTAATGAGTACTATCATATCGTTCACAGCTTTAAATTCAACAACTGACTTTTGTAATCTTGGTGAGACCAGAATGGCAAACACCTGTGTAGTTCTGGGTCTCACCGCCAGAGAAGTAAATATAATTGCCATTGTCTGTTCTAAAATGGCCCTCTCCTAACCAATGAGTTTCAGCTAGTCCAGAGATTTTTATATTGTATCTTGCTAGCTCGTTTTCAATAATTGCTAGCTTACCAGTGATTGTTTTTAGCCCTTGTGTATTCCATGTACGCTTATACGTATTTCGCCCTAAAAGGGCTCTTTAGAATGGCTATTCACAGTCGCGCTGAAATGTGAAAATAAATCTATCCTATCTTAGGTAGCAACTCTAACATGGCTTCGTATGAACGCAAATAGCGACATCGGATGTTTCACATTCAAGAAAATTCACCTAACAGTTATTGCAAAATTAAAATTGTTTGTCCCAAAAAACTTTTATCTACGTTATTATGCTTAAACTATTGGATCTACATGAACTCTGAAAGCACCAAATGGAACAGAAAGGATTATTTTATCAAACTAAATTATTCAATGATTAAAAAGTGTGTGTTAAATATTATAAAATAGGTTTACAAAATTACTGTGATTTTATGCTTATAAACATTTCAACATATACGAGTAAATCTTTTTTATTCGAAATGTTGGCATTTTTACACGAATTTACATAAATATTTAAGTTGCTTACTATTTTATATCCTTTTCTACTAATAATAATAAGAGAAAAGTAAAATTTTGTAAAGTTAATATTTATTTAAAATTGTTTTACAACAAATTACTTGGTTAAAGAAACAATTTACAAATTGACTAAAAGTATTTTTATGATCTATGCCACGAGGTACGCCAAATTAAAAAAAACATTAATTTTTGTTGATAAGAACCGGATATATTATGACTTTTATCAACTTTATAAATGAAATTTTTAAAATAGTAACATCGAGAAATAAAAAAAAAAGGACTAACTCAGGTTCTAAGGGTCCTAGGACATTGTGTTTGTTAAATTTGTGTACAAATGCCATTTTAAACAAAAAAAAATGAACTTCCGATATGTTGATGCGTATGTGTTTGTTTATAAAGCTTATAATCACAGTACTTTTCTAAACCCATTTTACAATACTTAACATAATTTTCTTCATTGCTAAATAATTTAGTTGCAATACAAAACCTAAAAAATCTCAAAGCATGCGGACCACAAGGTATACTGAACGAATTACTAAAACACAGCTCACAAACATTGCAGGAATTACCAGCGTATATTTTTTCCTTATTCTATAAAGGACATGGCTTATCACCGCAGTGGACAAAAGCACATATTAACAACATCTACAAAAAACGAGATTTTGGAGAGGAGTTTGAAAAAATTGTTTAAACTACATAAACTACAGGGAGCTAAGTGTCCATAAATTCTACTAGGACTCCTCCACAAGTGTATTGAATTGGCGGCATTAACTGTAAATTTTTCTTTGACCGAAAAAAACTTTCTGTAAAAAAAGTTTTAACGTTTTGCCTAGCAATGAAGCTTTGAAAGTTTCTAATATAATAATATAAAGGTATTGAAAGTGTCCTGTTATAATGTTATTGTTATTCATTCCTTTCACCAATGTTTGTTTTTTAAAAGGAAAAATTGTAACTTCTGCTCCTGCTATGTTTGTTTTCTTCAGGACAATTTTTTTTACATACCATTTCAATCTAATGGCTGCAATTTCAAATTTGTAGGTTAAACCTTTACTCATATATAATGTATCTCATCATAACATTTTAAGCTATCACTGATGATGTATAAGGCATAGCGAAATATATTTGTAATTACTATTTTAATGGGAATAAGCCAAAATTGAAGGTTAAAATAAGTTTATTGACGTTCCAATCTTCACTCCGAAAATCGTTCTCAAAATTCAATCTTTACTAAATTAAACAATTTTTTTGTTACTTGGTAAAAAATTCTTCTAATTTAATGTTATCTGACTCATTTGTATTGACAATTCAGACATGCATTATACATTTTAAAGTAGACGACTCTAAAATGGTATTGCCAATATTGCTGAGTTGCGTTTCTGTGACGACTTTATTGTTAGATAGTTCATTCGATTACATGAAATCAACTTTAACTTGAAAATATACATCAGAAAAAATCTGTAAACTCGGAAACCTTTTTTTTGGATGATGTTAGAAAGGTCAGCAATGGAGACACTGCGGACGGCAATCAGATGGCCACTCAAATTTTTGAGGTTTAAGGAGAAAATTAAGAAACCTTAGTAAAGAAAAGAGATAAAGAAATATATTTAGGTTCTGAGACCAAATCCAATGAAAGATACCAACGGGTAATTATTAAATAAATTTGGTCAACACACTATATAAACAAATAATAAATATATTAGGTGGACTTCGTCCACCTACTTACCTACGAGACTTAATCAGCCTAATAGTTCTTCTGGTCAAAGATATAGTAATAATTGAAGGTAAAAAGCAAATATTCAGAGTTATTGTTATATCAGGACACTTGTTAGGCGTCAACAAATAAAATTCATCAATATTAGGTTGAATGTTCGAATAATTAAACTTTGATGGTATACAAGGCAAATATCGAACACAGTAATTAATTAAATCTTGCCCAAGTACTTTCGATCAATAGATCATCGTCAGGGACATTTCGTCAGTTGTGGCCTATCCGACATGAGCAGAATGTCATACATGTAAATTTGGACATAACAATACAATACACAAAGACAAACAAACACTTTAAAATTTTTAAAAATGGAGAAGCTACATGTTATATAGAAGCCGGAGACAGAATGGCCTAAAATAAAAGCCTAAAATAAAATTCATACTTAAAACAAAAACAATATATTCAACAACACAATAATATAGACGGCTAAATGTACACACAAGTAATAAAAATACACCATCAATTGACCAATGGATGTATTCATATAGAAATGAACAGTATTATAATTAGGAAATTCCTTTACAAATACAATATAATGAAATCATACACAGTTTAAGTTACCAGCGAAGAGAGTCTGATGCTATACAAAATATTCAAATAAAGTTGATTAAAGAAAGTCTCTCTTTGCTGTTTAATGGGCATATCTCGAGATACTGAATATAGTAAATAAAAAATGAATAACAAATAACACAAAGTTAATTAAAGTTAAATTCAAAGAATACGACAAGATTACAGAAATAAAAATTTAACCAACCTGCACTTGGTATTAGTTAATTATCTGTTCGCACTGTTGTTTAAATGATTAACGGGCATTAAATGTTGTCATTTAAAAGTTCTTAATAGTTAATAGAAATTTCGTAAGAAAATATTAAATAAATGTTTTTTTAAATTTAATTGTTAAATCGGTAGTTAGCCTTAACCACAGGTGAAGAAAAAATGAACTTAGATTCGCCCAGATAATTGAAGATAATATGATATCATAATCATACCATATTATTCGCCCAGATAATTGAAGATACTATGATTACTTAGAGTAAATCTTGGTGACTGCCACACTGCACTGAAGCTATATATTATACGTGTATCAAGCACTGAAGTTATTTAAATTAAAATGTACTTTATACAATATGATATTAGATGAAAAAACTCAAATATACAACTGTATACACACTTAAAAAGAAAAATGCACAGAGACGGTAAGATAACGAGCGTCTTTCCTTAAAGAACGCCCAACTAGCCACAAGTCCTTACTCAAAGACGGCCCGGCCAGAAGTGGTCTTCCATCTGTCAAAATTTACCAAACTACCCAAAAAAAAGTAAGTATCTCCCAGTTTTAGCTGGGTATCTCTCAGCTAAAAATGATGGGACAGTATCCATTTCTAAGAAGGTAAAAAGATTCCAACGACATCGAACACAACGGTACCCTTCTAGCTAGAAACGCGATGAAATTAAAATCTTTTGGATTAGATTTTTACAGAAAAATTACTACTAACGTGCGTTCGGACGATTATTAACAACTTTGTCAAAGGAACCTGCTTGAAAACCGAAAAAGGATTAACGAATGATTAAACAAAACGGTGTGTTTAAATAAGTAGACTCTTTCGTAATCTGAAAATTCCCGTGATATTTCGGTAGATTCCAATAAAATTTAACGACCCATTTGCGAATACGACCATCGGCATATCTGCAACTGGGGTAAAGAAATTAAAAATAATTTCATATTTTAAGTATAAAAAAATGTTACAAATTATAGCATGTAATTTATCTTTACAAAAACAACCACATGCGATGGTGACAGTAAAAATATGCTGTTACTGTTTCCATAATAAATCCTGAAGAAAAAACCAGGGAAAAACCTCATAATACTATTTCGACATGGTAAGTATTTGGTGTTACATTTAGTTTACTCTCAATAAACACCAAATTCTGATTTTATATGTTCGTTATTTAAAAAACATAAATGATGTATTCTCGATACGTTACTGACTTACTATACTCTGTTTTTTAATCAGAAGGAGTAAACCAAAAAGACAGATTCACACCCAAGAAAGTTATTAGTGAATTATAATTTTCATTAATTCACTTCCAATAGATATTACAATAAAAAAAAGGACGTTTATCACATTTTTTCACATTCATCTTAGTTTGGTTTTTCACATAAATTTGTCTTTTAATTTGCAAATAGATCTAATAAGTATGCAACAAAGCTATGCAAATGCATGTATCAAAAAGTTAGACACAGTTCAAAGATTTCTGAAATACTGTTCTTTTATATTGCGTAGACCATATTTTTATTCTGATGTGATTAAATTCTTAAATATAGGTTTTTTTTCTTACCAGAAGAGTTAACTTTGACTTTGATCATTATTTTTAAGCTTACTAATCCAATCTCCTGAATTGCTTCAGGCAATTTGTTTTACATATTCCTTCTTATTCACTGCTTTAAAATTCACTTTTTCATATTTCCCATCACAAAATAAATTATGGTTCAAATATAGGTGTGGTATTTTGGTAATCAGTTACCTCATTAGATAGATTTGTTTAACTTATATATCAATATCTTTAGGTTCTATTTGAAGCACTATAATGCAAAAAGATACTGTATAAATAAGTGTGTACTTCCAATTTTTTTAATGCTGGATTCTTGAGTTTGTAGGATTTGTTATCAATAAATAAAATTGACTAAAATTAACAAACTCAATCTATTATGTTACATTCAAGCATAATTGTGCAGTTTTCTTGTGATTATCTACAACCAGGAAGAACAAAACCAACTGCATCAATGCAATCAAACTAAAACACAATATTACTTTACTAACGTTCTTTTATTTTAATGCTTATATTCTTTAATTGTTTGGTTAATAGTTGAATTCGCAACACCTAAAATTAGCACAGTACTTTAGTAAGTTTTGATTTTAATAATAACTATTCTGCAAAACTAACCTGCTGCCTGTTTTACTTTTGCTACAGTGGCTGTTATTTTCAATCCAGAATTATCAATTTTCATTTTTTTTTATACATGTTTATAAAACATTGTTTCTTATTTGTTGATAAATGACCCAAATCTACTCGGCGTTTTTAAGGTGGAGAAGAATAACTACCAATAGTACTTGGCATTGAATCCATCTTGTTATCTTAATAACACTAATTAGTTCTGAAAAAAAAACTGTTCTTTATATAAATGCAAACGAAAAATCTATGAATGTAAGGAATAACGCAGAAAATACAAAAAATCGTCGATATAAATTTTGAATTTTAAAATTTCACAAATGTCAATATGTCATAAATTAGTGGAGTAAACTTGCCTGTGGTTGGACCAATTACAAACAAGAATTATGTCGCGGAAAATTTGAATTACTCGTCCTGGTTAAAAAACAGACCATAACACTGGTATTCTGGTATCATGCTTTGTGAGCTCAGTGATGTTAATCTTGTCATATTTGTGAGAACGAATTCTGTATTGAAGCAGTTAACTGATTTACCCAATATAGACACCTTCACAGTTAGTATTTGGTATCTCGTAAACAACATGTAATTTTTTGAGTTTATGTAAGAAATTTTGGGTTTCTATGAGTATAGTTTAGATCAATGTTTGACAATGAATCAGTAGAAATAATAAAGTAAATATGATTTTACATTTAGCATATATGTGATTAGAACCTAACACATTATGAGCATTAAAATTCACTACAAGTATGAAGGGGCTGGGAAGTTCAAATATTAGTTTTAGCAGGTTTTCTGCTTTGAAGAGGTAGTTAAAAAATGTGTAAATTTCAGATTGTAAGTTTATTGGAACACCAGCAAACTAAAACTATGGCTTATAATTTAGAAGAAAGTAAAATGTGTGATGAGAAAATTTCGGAAGAAATAAAGATAGAAGTGTCTCTACTGGTTCTTATGCAATTGGTCCTTATATAGTGGTACCGGTCGAAATGATTCATGATTAGAAGATTACAATCCATTATAGGTGCTGTGATTAGATTCGCCATCATGGGGGTTATGTGAGGGGGACTAATTCTTATAAGATTCTATTGATACAGTTTTTTAGTGATTTCATTTGTATCCATGTAGAACTGGAATAAGTCGTCCTTTTCAATAACATCTATTTTCGAAGAACATTTTTGAGATTCTTGTAGTGGGGTGGGAGATTCAAAAGAGTTAAAAAAAACAATAATTTGAGTGGAATTGAGTGTAAAATTAGCAGAATTATCTATGTAAACAGTTTCTATAGCGGAAATAAAATTAGGTCCATTGAATAATTCGACCGAAAATTAGATTTGGACTTTTTTTGGCTGATTTGGGTGACATCAAGAATATCTAAGAAGGTAAAGAAGTTGATGGGGCAAGAGTAATGTAGAGAGAGAGAATGATAGAAGTATCAAGAGTACTATCTGAAGAGTGTCCTCTTTTTTGTCCCATTGTTAATACTGGCTTTGAATTAGTTGGATGAGAGATAAATAGGCCCGTAATGGTAGCCTATTTGGGTGTATCGTGAACGAGGATGAACTCGATTTCTGAAGATAGAAGTTCTTTTAATAAAGTTAAAGAATTACATGAAAGTAAAAAGAAGTGGATAGCATTAGCCGAAATAAGTGTGGTCTAATCCACTGCGGACTTTGGGACAAGACTTCCGCGGTATGTCCCATATGCCTTTCTAGTCTGTCGGGGTATACAAATATTACAGTGGGTTTTACTGTAATTTTAGGCCCAAAAGAACTCCTAAAAACTTAATGTCTCTGACTCCACCATTCATATCCCCCATATGTCACTCATGATGAAAATCGCTTGTTTAGTTTTATTATTATTTAGAATCAACCTATTTGTAGTAAACCATTGTCACCATAGAACATCCAGCACATCCTCAATATTATCAGCTGCGAAAGCCAATCAAAGATTTATAATACTATTACTGCTTCATTAGAAGAAACAAGAGATGACGAATCGTGCATAAATGTAGTCTAGTAGCCTCTGAAATGCTTCAAAATGTTCTTCGTACCTTTGTTCGTATAAACGATGGTAAATATCATTTTAAACATTTACTTTAATAATTATAGCTGATGAGTAAACTGTTTAAAATTATAAATTTATTTAAATTTAAATTTAAACTTTAGTTTATTTTTTTACATTATATTTAGTAAAGTAATGAATGTACCATAGACCGATCATATTTCTGTGTTTATACGTCCATGTTACGAACTAAATGATGTTGCACAGAATTGGAAAAAAACAGAACTTTTGACCACAATTAAAAGGAGAAAGACAAGATATTTGGGACCCACACATTAAATTATTATCAACATAGGCATTAAAAATAATAAGTACGTCTTTTGCAGCTAATTATGAAGGGTACTATCGAAGGAAAAGAGGGTCCTGGTGGATGACAAATATACTGGCTGAAAAACATTCGCGATTGAACCAGGTTACACACACACAGATACTTTTAAGGAAAGTAGAAGACATAGGCGAGGAAATATGGACAATAATAACAGCCTACGGAGTAAATGAAGATGCAAAAAAGGAAGAGAAGGTTAAATTTTTCGAGGAGCTCCAAATGTAATATTTACAATAAGGAAGAAAATATAATTGTAATGGGAGATCTAAGCGGTAGAGTCGGAAATAGTAACAATGGAATTGAGGAATGCATGGGAAAGGAAGGAGAAGAAATACTAAACAAAAATGGTGAAAGAATAATAGAAATATGTATGGAGAATAAACTTGTTATAAAAAATACAAAATTTAAACATAAAAAAGTACACAAATACATGAGAGTACAAGAAAGCAGAAATGAAAAATGAATCATAGATTACTTTTTGGTAAGTAGCAACAAATGGAAAAGAGTACAAGACACCAAAGTGAAAAGGGGCTCAATGATTGGCAGTGATCATCATGTAGTAATAATGAGAATGAAAACTGCAAAAGAACAGGAAGAAAAGAGGAAAAAGGTAGTAAATGAAAAAGTAAAAAGGTACAAATTAAAAGAAGAAAATATAAGAAGATATTTCAAAAAAATTAGACAATATTCTGAAAGGTATGGCAAAAACTTTAAGTATAGAAGAAAAGTGTGAAAATCTCAAGACCAACTTAATCATAGCTGCTAAGGAAACTTGCGGGAAGACAAAAATAGCAAATACCAGCATGAGGAGAACTGAATGGTGGACGAACGAAATACGAAGGAAAATAAAGAACAAAAAAGAAAAATGGAAGAGATATCTGTAGAAGAGGTTAAATAGCTGTGAAAGCAGAAAAAAAATTCCATAGGAAAAGTTTGGACTAAAAATGACAAATAATTATAGGGAAAATATAAACTCTTCTATGGCGCATTAAAACAGCTCAAACAAAAAAAAAAACACATGATACCGAATATAAAAGACAAGAATGGAAAGGTAATAACAGAAGAAAACCAAATAATGGAAAGATGGAGAGAACATTTCAAAAAGCTACCTCATACAGACGTAGACAACATAGTGGAGATACAAGAAATAAATACAGAACAAAAAGTAGAACCCATAACAACAGAGGAACTAGAAAAAGCAATTGAAAGAGTTAAATTAGGCAAAGCACCAGGCAAGGACCATATCACCCCGGAAATGATAAAATTTATGGGAATAGAGGGAGTGGACAGCATGAAAGAACTAATGAATGATATCATAAAGAGAGCAGAAATACCACAGGACTGGAATAACAAGTATTCCTGGGAAGGTATTCGTAAGAATAATAGAAAGAAGAATAAAAACCCAAATAGAACCAACTATGGAAGATACACAATGTATGTGGATTCAGGAAGGACAGAAGCATGCAAGACCACATATTTACAATAAGACAAGTAAGTCAGAAAGTAACCAATAAAAATAGAGAAATACATATATGCTCTATCGATCTGGAAAAGGTGTTTGGCAGAATCCAAAGAGAGGACGTATGGAGGACATTAAAGGAAAGAGGAGTTGACAGAATAACAACTGATGTAATAAAGAATATGTAAAATAATAATACAAATACGGTGAGAACCAATAACGGGGAATACGAAGAATTTACTACAAGTCAAGGCGTCAAATAGGGATGCGTGTTGAGCCCACTGCTGTTCTCAATGGTACTAAATGAAGCAATAAAAAATGAGAAAACTAACATAAGGATACTGGCAAATGAAAGAGACTCAACTATCAGAGCTTCTATTTAAGTTAAAGACCTACAGAACACCCCTAAAATCCTAGAAGAAGAATTGTCAAACATAAATATGAAGATAAATACAGAGAAAACAGAAACAATGATAATTTCAAATAAGAGAAAGACAGACGCAATACAATTAAAAGGAAAACAACTAGAACAAGTGGAACATTTTAAATACGTAGGAGTAATAATTGAAACAAACGGTAAACAAGACATGGAAATAAATGAGAGAATGGGACAAACAGGAAGCTTATTTAACACTATGAAACAACATTTTTGGGGAAAAAAGAAATACCGGAGAAGGTAAAAACGGCAGTCGTTAAATTAGTAGTTAGACCTACAATCATGTGTAATAGCGAGTTATAGACATTGACTGGGAGACAAAAATCTCGAGTCAATGTTATGGAAATGAGGTTCCTGAGGAAAACAGCAAACAGAAAGAGGACAGACAAAATAAGAAACGAAACAATCAGACAAAACCTAAATCTAGAACCAATAAATGACAAAAAAAGTAGAGGAGTATCTAAGATGGTTCGAGCACGTGTGTAGAATGTCAAATGAAAGATTAACAAAACGAGTGTGCAGAGAAAAACAAACGAGGAAGACCAAGAGTTAGGTGGGTAGACGAAATTAGAAAAGAAGTTGAGAAGAAAGGATTGACATGGGAAAGTGCACGAAATTTAACACAAGACCGGAAAGCATGGACACAACAGTGCAAAACTTAACTCCACCATCCTTACACCTAACGGTAGAAAGGCTTAGGGCTAAGTTAAAGTAAAAGTAAAGAAGATATAGACGTATTTGTAATGGTTATAGTCAACCTTTATTAGTAGAGCTGAGATTAGAGGGAAAATATTTTGACGTTAATTGAGTTAATTGAGTTAATATGAAATGAAAAATCATAGATACCTAAACTCTCCAGCGTCAACTACCTGTCTAATGATGTTCCACACATGATCTATTCTCTATTTAAAATAAATAAAGGGTTTGCCGTACTGGAAGAAAGAGGGTTGATAAATGACAGATGCCTATATAATTAAAAGATACCATATTTGGAATAAAAATCGACCTGTTTAAGCATAATGAGTATTGCCAAATATCAGGGTGGACCCTTCTAATTGACCAACCCTGTATTATCGAATAAAACTGCTTCCAATAACTAAAGAATGAAATTTCATCGAATTCCATATGTATCCCACGCCATAGTATTGTGTAAACGTATCAACCCTAAGCCGTTAATAATTCTTCTAAGTGACCTAACATTTAGTAACATTCTGTAATCCTGACGCATGTGATCTCAAGGTTTAAAAATGATTCCTCATTCTTTTCGCAACCAATTTCTCTCCAATTGAATGACTAAATCAGTAAAATGTATTTTATAAGAAACGTTTTGCAATTATGATTTTATATGATTGCTAATAGCTCTATGTATGTTAAGGTTTATGTTTCTTTAATAATAAACTTATATCTATCCGCAAAAAGAAGGTAAAATTTTTATTTTACATAGAGTAAATAATAAGTTTCAACTAATTATACAGAAATATTAATTAGTGATTCTTATTATTAATTCCTTTATAAAATTAATTATTAAATATGTATAATGTTGAGATAAAATCTATCTGACTAAGATAGCAGCAAAATGTAGACTTTCTCGTATAAGATAGGGTAGAATGCGGATATTTTCCGGTTGTATTCATTATTTTTTTGTAAGCCTTTTATAATAATTATTTTTTAATTGAAAATTTATTTTTCTTCTAGCCTATCATTTATTTGATAAATCATGACACTGACAAATTCATTTATTTAATCAAATAAAGGCAGATATCGAGCACAGTTTTTTATTAAATCTTACCCAAGTTGATGGTTAACAAAAAAATTTTTAATACAACGTTTTAGTTCGTCAAAATTATAAACTACCCAACAATTTGGTGAATGTCATAAAGGACAAACAGTTTAAAAATTTTTAAAATTGGAATAAACTACATAGTAGGTGGCAACAGAAGAGAGAATGGCTCCTGGTCTTAACGGAAATCTTAAAGTGATATCTGACATATGACATCTTGGATGGGCAGTAACAATCATAATGATGTGATCTGCACATTTCGAAATTCTATTGAACTGAACATTGACCAAATGTCCAACTGACACTACTATAGGAAGTCAACCGATGAAATATGAAATTATATAGATTACTTTATATAGATTACATAATTCAGATCTCACACTCAAACCTGTCAGTAACAATTTGGCTGTTAGTTTGGGTATAACTGAAGTAGACATAAATGTAAGAACTAGACTAAACAATCTATTAGAAAGTGGGTGGTTCACTATAATAAAAAGGTCTACCAAGCACTACCAATAACAACAAAATACAAGGAAGACAAAGATTCTTTTTATGGACAGCTCCAAGATCTACTGAATACCACAAAATAAAGATTTAACGAAGTAACACTCAACGATAACGGAGAATAACTTCTAAAAGTTTGTTTAATGAATAACCTCCGAATTAATAACACATACTTTGACCACACAATACAACATAAGATCACCTTTTCATATACAAGAGGACGTAACTCTATGATTGACTACATTATAACAAACAGACAAATACACCGCAAGAATATATTAGATGTGCGCACTCTATCTTTCGCCAATGTAGGCCTGGTACTAGACCAATAAATATAGCAATCGCCACACAAGGCAAGCAAAATGCAAAAGTAGAAGAAAAGTTAAACATAGAAAGCTTAGAAGCAGAAAAGACACAAAACTTGAATGGAAACAGACTAACAGAAAAGCTAAATAGCCATAACCAAGAGACTAAAAAGAATATAGAAAAAACCTGGAAAATTATTTAAAAATGTATCCTACAAGCTGTGGAAGAAGCTTTAGGTAAAAGAAAAGTTAACAGAAATAAACGGGAATACAAAATTACATGGCACGAAGCAAATGAAAAAAGACAAGCGTTCCTAACATACAAAGGAGTAAAAACACCGGAGCCTCGACCTTCCCAAGTCTATTGGGCCAGTCAGTTCTATCCATTGCCAACTGTTGCCAGTTTGCCGCACCTATTTTTCTAACATCCTCAGCTCATCACTTTTACAATTAAAAACATCAAAATTTCCGTCAAGTTACACAACACTTTAGGCTTCTTTTTCATCAACACCAAAGATAGGATTAACACTCCTGACAAAAGTTGTATTTATAAATTATAATGTGATGATTGTGATGCCTCTTTTATATGTAAAACCTTTCGAAAGTTATCTACTAGAATCACAGACCAAATTCTTCAACTTTTGGTCACCATTTATTATCCAGTAAACATAATTTTAATATTAAAAAAAAGAGGTTAGTCTTTGTAAGTGGGTATATTTATTTAAAAACCCTTAAAAGGGCTACATCAAAAAAACAAACGTTTTCGGACTAAACAGTCCATCATCAGGTTTAAAATCTGCTAGGTTAAAATGCCTGAGCCACCAAAAATACATGGGTAAAAACCCTTTAAATTACTTATAGTTATAAAAGATTATACATCTTGTTGTTAAAAAACTGTGATGTTCATTATTAAATTAAATATGACTTCAGGTAACATACATTGCAAAAAATTTTGAGTTCCAGAGCCGGGGAGAAAACCTCTACGCACGGAGAACAGCTGGAAACTGAAGCGAGTTCCTCCTGGAAACTGAAGCGAGTTCCTCGATATGTTACTAACTTACAAATACTGTTATTTTCATTTTAATAACTTTCCGTTTTAATATATGTAACCAGATCCTACTTCAATCTGCCGAGGAATTTGCGACACAATTGATCTAATTTAGCAGAATTAGAGCCGCTTCTTTGATTTTTAAAAGTAAGTTGTCACCAAATTCCAAGAATTTTTTTAAACCAAAAACTTGGTTTGTTTCAGACTGTAACCCATCATTATATAATGTGATATACTTCGTCGAATGTGTAAACAAAAAGAATTACTAAGAATAATCAAAGAGAAAAAAATGCAATACTGTTTATAAAGTCATATTCTAAGCGTTGTTTAGATATCTCTTTCAAGTCCAGGTCAAATATACTTTCATATTTTACTTGAATCTTTCCTCACTAGAGGTTGCTAGTAGCATACTCTAGTAATTATTTTTCCTATAATTACCATACTGGTCGGTGCATTTTCATTTGGTTTGACTCTTCTTACAAGTCTCTCTGATGACGGGTAAACCCAGAAACACGAGATAGAGAATGGAAACAGGCTCAAATTAAATCGAAACGCAAAGGTCTACTATATTTATTTTGTATCGTCCTTACTCGACGAAATGAGTATAAAAATGATGGTAATTTCCATGGGTAAATTGTTGATGCATAGTGGAATATGAATATTCCCAGCATCGCTCTGAATGGCTTGATTAAGCTTGAGTAAGTTTATTTTAATTATTTAACTGATATTGAATTTAACTGATACAGTTTACTTTAATTGCTATCGACATTTTACTTCATCCTATTAAAAGAGGTATATTAAGAGATTTAGAAAATAAATGTATACTTGCTTATTAAATCGATGGCGGCGTGAATGTGTTATACTAGTTTAGCTAGCCATAGAGCTATGATTATTAAAAAACACCAAGCATCGCGTATATTTTTAATTCCGCCTAAAATCCAAAAAAACTTCGCCTACAGTCTACAAACCTTGACACTTTAAACACCATAAACCACAAATTGATATATTCAGATAAATAAGTCGAATAACCATATAAATTCGTGCTCTACTAATGGGATTATTAGTGATCCATTAATTAAAAAAAAAGAGATAAGATTACGTAACGACGTCTTAAAATTAAAAAATTTAAATTTTAAATTTGTTTGTATCATCAGATTTGCCATTATGGACACAGAAATATGTTAACTGTGCTAAAGGAATTTCAGATGAGAATAATGTGTGTTAAGGACAGATATTTTTTTATTTAAAAACATGGTATACAAATAGTAAGAATTAAAAATTATATGACGAACAAAATATGGTACCGAAAGTGAATATAGTATATTTTTACAAAATTTACATGTTTAAAACGTGCATCATTACTGAGTAAATAAGCTTCACAACGATTTTTTAGACTATCCACATATGAAGACTACAGGGAAAAAACCAGACATGTCATTTTTTTTTCAAATTTCAGATTTCTATTGTATGTTATAGAACATATGAAGTAGCACATTTAAGATCTATCGTACAGGGCAAAAAGTAGTCTTGTCATTAGTAATACCACTTCAAAGTTTCAGGGTACCGGGAAAAAACAGCTTTGTCCATGCGTCCAGTAAAAGAACCAGATATGTCACAAGTTTCACGGTAGATAGCGTTGGATTAATTTAAAAATGTTTACTAAACAATGCGTGTTATAATAATAAAAAGTTTTTTTGTAAGAACAAACATCATTATTTTTCTGAATGATCAAATATTCAACAAGACATTTATGCATTAATATAACCTAACATAATAGATATACTCGTTTTTTTTCTCTTGTAAAAAGATAAACAGGCATGTAGCAAAAGTTCGTATTTCTAAAACGGTTATTTCATAAAACTGAATGTAAAAAATATATTCTCTATTTCAAGAAAAAAAATCCAAATGTTCACGTATCGTCGAAACGTACTGGTGTATTTTTGTACAGGAGTTTAACATATCTTTCGGGTATCCGCGCACCGATACTACTAAGGACTGGTTCTACAATTAAAGTATAAATTAGAGAATAGTTATTCTGAGTATAACTTACACTTGAGTTTATTCCAAGTATAAAATTTCAAGCGTTCAGGATTGTGAAAATTGACAGCGGAATAGTTATTCTGGGTATAACCACAGAACCCTAAGGTAAAACGAAATAGTAGATATGATATCCTCAAAATTAGTTCAAATTGGTATTGATAGTGACATTTGGCAGTTGTCATAACTGTAAGATTTGTTTACAATGGTAGGTATTTTATCTTTATCTAGTATTTTATCTACGTTTATATTATTATTCTTTGCAAAATTAATATAAAATGGATAAAAAAAAGATGTAACAATTTTACATATACAGAAATTGAATTCAAATGAATGAATTCAAATTCGAATATATATCTAATTCATACCGAATTCTTAAATTTTTTGGATGCATTAGCCTAGGTATTCCTTCTTCAAAATCTTCATCATCAGATTCAAAAATAATATTAACTGGATCCATATCAAAAATTTTACTTTATATATAAAAACAAACAAAATCACAGTTCAAATATCTAATGGCATAAAGTGAGGTTAAAATATCACAGATTTGACAACCCCTTGCTGACCAATAGAAATGCAGTATAAATTTATACTCTGTATATCTGCTCAACTTTGGAGGGATAAAGTTATGCTATAGATAGGTATACTCCGATTATCTTATTCCTAGTTTATTCTTTGTTTGTAGAACACCATTAATGAAGTTATTCCATGTATAACTTTATTCTCAGTATATACTATATAGTAGAACCGGCTCTAAAAGGCGCAAATTGATTTTACAAAGAATGTACCAATCCCAAATATTGCGACAAACGACGTGTACCTACTATAAGCGATAGCTATCAATATATACTTTTAATGTTCACGTCTTGTCGTCTGGTTAATCAATTTTTCAACATGATCAGGGCGTCCCACGTAAACAAGAAGTATGTTCCAAAATGACCTTTCAAAACTCAGGTTTTGAAAGAGGTTAGTTCCACATCAGAGCACAGTCGACTTATAAATCATCAATCTTCTTACAATAGACCAATCTTGTCAAGCATCTTGAAGAAACGAATGACCTCAACAACTACGAAGTTGAAGAATGAAGAATTTGAATTACCATTACCAGCCTACCCAGCTAAGGTATAAGGTATCAGAAGAAATTATAATAGTATTCCCTGTATGTTGTTTCAGGATCCCTCGCAATTTCAAAAGCCAAGCACAGCGATTTAATGAGCCTTATAAGATTTTGTGGTCCTGCAGCTGTGTACTTTTTTTCCGTCTTACTTTATAATTACTCGTAACAGTTAAATTATTATTAGTATAATTAATATTATTTTTTTATTTCTTTATTGAACGTCACCGTCGATCTACTTCTGCGATTAAGACTAATCACCGACGCCCAGAGCACGCTTCCACCAACGGAAAATTTTAACGAATACTATGGTGTTCCAACCAGAGGTAGGGATCTTTATTGAGCCGTGTTACACTAAAATCTGTGTTAACCACTACCTGTCAAAACCGGCCACTTGTACTAGCCTGCAAGTTTCAAAGTTCCCCAAACCAAAATGTGTGGACTACAAAACCTGGTATTAGCGGCCACCTCTTTATATCGGCCAATAGTTCTGTCGTTTTTAGTGACCGTTATTGACAGGTTTTACTGTATTTATTATTACCTATCATTCACAATAGAAATACTAATCAAAATAAAAACTATTTTCATTATTGAAAGCATTGACAATTTTCTGTTTCAGATGACTAGGCTGGTTCTTTCAATGGACAAATTGCCGTTGACAAGAATTTTTTTTTTTAATAAAAACAGTACAATGCCGTTCATGTGTTTTTATGTAGCAATTTTGACCCCGAGTTTTTTTATACGTTCCAACGTAAGACATTATGGTTTTAAAAGTTAAATATAAGTTTTTCTCGGTTTTATGAAATTTTGACATATATCTGGTTTTTCCCTGTAGTCTTCATATAACCTTGACAGAAATTGTATTAAAACTGAATTTTTTTGTTCTAAATATATTTTATTTGAAACATCTATGTACGTTAAAGAAATATTATTGCAAAAAATCATAATATACAAAAAAATGAGCGTCCTACATCTAGGACATCAGGATCAAGCACAACTATTTGTGTGGTAACTCACAAAGGAGCATACATGGACACTAATATCACATTTTTGACACCTTGCAGATGTTTTTTACAGCATTTTTCGTTTGTTGCTCTTTATCAACTACATAATGATATATTCCATTCAAACCAGAATCAGCATTTTCTCTTTAACTTGGACTTCCACAAGAAGATGAAGTCGCTTTTATATAATGTTGAAGAATTGAAGTTGCAATGCGTCGTCGAAAAGCTAATTGATCCAAAGTACCCTTATTGCTTTGATGTAGTTGCCAAGCATTCTGTATATTATCTAAACCGATATAGTGGATAAACAAACAGAAGTACCACTTTTTTCCTGTAATACGTTTTTTTTATTGTCGCGAGTATCGCCGACAACACCAATATGAAAGTGCTCCAGAAACTAAAAAATTACAAACATCTTTATCCTTTTCCCAATACATCTTCTTTCTTGGGTACTGAGGATAACCACTAGAATAAGAATTCCTAGGAATGCTTTAATTTATTGGATACATATTGGCTTATTTTTCTCATTTTTCATACTTGCATATCTATTGGATTCGACATCCAGTAAATCAAATATTTCTTCATCGAACAACTTCATGAACCAGTCTAATGGAGTATCTTCTGTATCAGTATTGAGATCATTATCCTTTGACCAATCATCAAGTATTTCTGCTTTCCATGAGATGTTCCTTCAGTGGTTGTGCCGTGGAATTTTCAAAAGTTTCTTAGGTTTAACCAAATTTGTTAATGTTATATCATCCAAGTCGGGGTCAACCGAATGAGGTACATGGATTTCAGCTACTCTTCTGAACATATTTAAAGGCAAATTATCAAGAGACACGTTTTCTTCTTTACCAGGATCCTCATCTGTTTCAGCAGCATCTTCCAGAGGTAACAGAACTATATCAGCTTGAGAATGGGGAAATTCATCTTCTTCCAACATCTCCAAGGCCTTATGCAAAGAAAAACTCCTAAAAAAATATAAGCAGTATGTTTATAACGCAATTAACAAATTGTTTTGGGCTAAATACTAAGTAAATTAAATAAAGAATGTCATTGATTACTATAATTACTCAAATTTATAATTTTCATGCCCTAATTGTGTGTAATTCGGATGTCCTACATGTAGAACGGTCAAATTTATCACCACCTGGCAATCTTTTTGGATAAAATTATTTTACGATTTGGATAAATGAACAATTATATATAAATAACATCATAAAGAAGTACATTTTACCAAAATTATAATATTCATGTCTTATCTTGTAAATCTGATTTCATATTCAGCCATATTTTACATTTTTTACAACTGCAACACAAGTAGGCGCTTCAAGCAATACGAACAAACTAAACAATTATACGACTATTCCTCCTTGAGTAACATTTTGTGAAAGACAGCGTTGTCAGATTTGATACAGGTCCGCTTTCAGAAATTATTAAAATTAACGTCTTACATGTAGAACGTCAGGGTTATTAGGGATATCCAACATCATTATACCGAATGGATATAACAGTTGTAAAAAGCAGGATATTGTTTTTTGTCGTAGTTTCAAAATATGCTTGCGAAACTGAGTTAAATGCTAATTTTATTTGCGACATTTTAAATGAACTTGAGAATTTTCTATTACAAATTAGGGTGCTTTTTCGATATTAAATGAAAATAAGAGGAAAAATAAATATTCAAAATAAAAAAAAATTATAGTGTGTTTGGGATATAAAAAAGTAATTACTATTTAAATGCGAATAAGCCACAATTAAAAATTAAAGTAATTTTATTGACGTTTCAATTTCTACTTCGGAAATCGTTCTCAAAATACAAACATTAGTAAATTAAACAAATTTTGTTTTTTTGTTACTTAGTGAAAAATTATTCTAATAATTTAATTTTATCTGACTCATTTATATTGACAATTCAGACATACATTATGCATTTTAAAGTAGACGACTTTAAAATGATATTGCCAATATTGTTATATAGTTCATTCGATTACTTGAAATCAACTTTAACTTAGGAATATCCGTCAGAAAAAATGAAAAAAAAGACAACCACATGCCATGATAACAGTAAAATTCTCCTGTTAGTGATTCCATAGTAAATCATGAGGGAAAAGCCAGGAAAAAAACCTCATACTATACCGACATGGTAAGTAATGTAAACAAGCATAAATGATGTATCCTCGATATGTTACTAACTTATAAATACTGTTATTTTCATTTTAATAACTTGCCGTTTTAATATATGTAACCAGATCCTACTTCAATCTGCCGAGGAATTTGCGACACAATTGGTCTCATTTAGCAGAATTAGAGCCGCTTCTTTGATTTTTAAAAGTAAGTTGTCACCAAATTCCGGGAAATTTTTTTTAACCAAAAACTTGGTTTGTTTCAGCCTGTAACCCATCATTATACGATCCTTACATATTTTTTTATTAAATAGGTAAGCTTGAGTATTATATTTTTTTACACTGCAAATACTTAGATATGATGTGATATACTTCGTCGAATGAGTAAACAAAAAGAATTACTAAGAATAATCAAAGAGAAAAAAATGCAATACTTGGGTCATGTGAGAGGCGAAAGATGTGAATTACTCTAAGTTATACTGGAAGAAAAAGTACAGGGCAAAAGATCAGTAGAAAGACGCCAGAACTCATGGCTGAAAGACCTAAGGAGATGGTTCGACCGCTCATCCGCAGAAATCTTTCGCGCAGCACTTTCCAAAACTACAATTGCTATTTGGATCGCCAACCTTCGAAAGGAGACGGCGCTATAAGAAGAAGAAGATTCAGAATTATGTCTGTATTTTTTTAATTTGTTAATTTCCATATATTCTTATAAAGATAGCTTAAGGCCTTTATTTTGGACGTCATGCATCCTTGCATATTTCACTCATCATTTTCCCTCTTTAGAAGAGAACATGACCCGTAAGTTAGACCGTTAGTTATATGGTTAGATTGTTACACAGGGCAGAATAATAACTGGAAAATGGTAGCTTTTATGCAAGGTTGCATTTAGGGCAAGGTATGCAAGTTGTAAATAAAGTTTTCACTACTGCGGAACAGAAATTGTTGATAACTGGAAAGATCTGTTTACCATATGACAGGGACTTTGCCCTGATTGAGCGTCATAAGAAATCTATTGAAAAATACTGAAAATTCTTCATTATGAGCCAGAACCTTCCACAATATCCTTCAGCAGTGGAATACTCACTGCCTTGTAAAGAAATCTGCAAGAAAAAAAAACGTCAATCTACCTTCAGGAAAAGTCGCAGCATTTTGCAGACTTTATGACAGGCCACTTCCAATAAAAAAGAAGAAAAGAAGAAATATGCCAATAATGCCATATTATATGCCTGAGGAATTCAGCTAATTTTATGAAAATATATTTGTTTATGACTAGAACTAGACTAAGCTAAAGTACTTAAAAGGAAGCTGTTTTTGTATTGATGTATTCGGTTTCCATGTACTTGGAAATCTCAAGAAAAAAGGAATAAACCCAGGGGTCCTTTAAAATTTAAGATGGAGGATGGATTAGATGTAGAATTCGAGAAGGTGGATGAATATATGTACTTAGGTACTATTGTTGATCAGACATGTAAGAAAGAAACTGAAATCAACCTGAGACTGACCAAGAGCAACAGGTGTGCTAGATTCATGAGGAAAATAATTAAGGCCAAATATATACACAATGCTATACGCTGCCGAGACATACTCTATGAACAAAACCATACAGAGCAGATTGGTAGCATGGGAAACAAAGATAATTCACAGATTGTTTTTTAAAAAAGTAGTAGAGGGAGAATGGAGAAGACGAACTAATCCAGAAGTGTACCAATTGTATGCTAACTCTACAATAACAAAAGTGGTAAAAAAACGTAGACTAGAATGGCTCGGACATCTAGAAAGAATTCAAGGTAATAGACTAGAGAAGAATATTGTTTGGAGAGTACCTGAGGGCAAAAAAGAGAGGAAGACCAAAAAAGAAATAGAGAGATGTAGCAATGAAATAGAAAATGTCACAGAGATTTTAATCAGAAATTGGAAGCTAATAGCTGAGAACAGAAACCGATGGAAAGTATCTATCCAGCAAATGGGCCTATGATGTCATTATCATTTAGTTTTTACAAAGACACACAAGTGTTAAGCATGTACTTGTAGAGTTCCCAAGATACCAGAACAGTTGTTGCAGAGACAGAACAACCACATCATCGGATCAAGTGAAATCTTATGAAAAAATTGTAAAATTGAACATTTGGTAAAATTCCTTAAAGATATCAATGTATTTAACAAAATCTATCATTTGGAAATGAATTATCTTACGTATACATACATATATATATATATATATATATATATATATATATATATATATATATATTATATATATATATATCGGAAAAAGGAGTACGACCGTCAATCCAATATATATAAGGATCACTCAGACGAGTGGTGGGTTCTTATATCGGTCTCTAGATGGAGAAATAAAAGACAAAGTTGATAGGCTACTTTTTCTATTTTGAAGACGTTTCGCTTTCGAGTTTTGAAAGCATCATCAGTTCATCTAAAAAGTACAATATAAGAACCACACAATCATGGAAACGATGTTAATTGTTACCTTAAAAAGACATGTAACAGTCAAAGTTATTAACAGTAATGTGAATGAAACCTAAGTAAATGGACATAATACGCTGATCTTGTATAAACAATTAAGTAACTAACAACATATATGAACTTATAAAAATTAGCACAGCAAATGACCATGTGGTCTAAAGTAAATGAAATGTTATTTAATATTAATTAGTGAGAAAGAACCAAGAAAATCATAGACAACTTTCAACTATTTTATGATTATTAAGCTTTGATTTTAACTTTAGGTAGCATTATAAGTGATATTAATAAAAATTATAAAAGTAGTGTAAATGAAGTTACCGATCAAAGCCCTACAGCTGTCGCCAGAAAAATGGCGTTAGATGAACCGGAACGAACTAAACCGCGAAAAGACAGCCAACCTTGAGGTCAAAATACTTTTGACAGATTAGCAAGGTAGAGGTACCAACCCAAATAATTGGGCGGTCAATTTAAAAGTTTAAATGAGTTTGGATGACTACCCGGTTGCAAAAGACAAACCAGTGAAAGAAATTTAGATTTACAAACAGGAGATTTTCATTCAACCTCATATATAAGTAATAACGTTAATCATTATGGCTAGATAATCAGCCACAGGTGGTTAACGACACATTAACTTCCATCAGCCCAAGGTTCATGCACTTGGAACTGTAATTTGCAAAGGATTCTATGAATCAATTACATTATTTGTATTATTTTATTTTAGTATAAATTGTTCACACTAATCTAAGTAATCAGTGTATGAAAATGCAATGTAAGTTGTATATGAAACGTCTTCAAAATAAATTAAGTAGCCTATCAACTTTGTCTTTTATTTCTCCACCTAGAGACCGATATAAGAACCCAACACTCGTCTGAGTGATCTTTATATATATATATATATATATATATATATATATATATATATATATATATATATATATATATGTATATATATATATATATATATATATATATATATATATATATATATATATGTTGCTAATAACCTCAAAGGTTGATGCGACTATTTTGTAAAATAAAAAAAAAATGAATTCACAAAAAATTTTTTGGTTTCTAAATAGTGTATAAATAGTGTAAAAAAGTATAAGTGCAACCTAGAATTATTATAAGATGATTACATTTTTATTTGATGATTTTACAATACAGTTTTTCTAAAAGTTTTTTAAATATGTATTTTGTGTAAAAAGTTTTTTAAAATAAAAATTTTTTGTATTGTTTTCGCTATTATTTGTAGGAGCCAGACGAGTTGTATATTTAATTTTTTGACACCTTGACAGCTAACCTCAATTAGTGTAAGAAACATCATAATTTTTTATTCTGTAACAAATGTTCACAAATATTTATTTGGGTTTTTATGAATTAGTCAACAAATACACTTAACTAAAATTTAACAAAAACATTCCATAAAAAATTAAAATACTATTACCAAAAATTACAAGAAATAATAAAACAGGTACTCGTCACCCTTTTACAAATAACATTCTTTCTATAATACTAATGCAATATGTAGTAATAACAACATTCTTGTACACGAGAATACTGTTTACTTTTTTGCGCCAGACACATTATTTTGTAAGAAGAATTTTAATGTGATCGCATGTGCCGACAACATAAAGTGGAAAACTTATTTGTCTAAAATAGACACTAGGTCACATGTATCCGTGAAAATGTAAAACTTGTTTGGTGTATTAGAATCTATTTAAAGAGTATTAATAAAGTTATTAAATATATTAAAACCATCGGCAATAAAACATTATTAAAATGACAAACTTTATGGTCGAGATATTTAGACTACCTACATATAACATCTTTAATATTGATTGGTCTGTAATGTTTTTGTAATGTAGAATATCAAGAAGTAAATTGGCGGTTATAAAAAGGGATTAAAAGATTATAATCCAACCGTAAACTTTTGGAATCACACAAAAACATATTAACAATAATAATAACAGGGAGAAACACTACGGCACTTTGTAACCTTAAGATAATGTTAAGTTTTTATTAATTCTAATTTATTGTTTTTTTAGGTTTTTTTTTAATATGATTAATTTTTACGTAACAATAACCTTATTATCTTTCTGCTTGTTATATTCTTTTCTAATGTTCTATCTCGTCTTTGGGTCTTAGAGCGTATTTACTGTAATTATTCTGTAATTAAATAATAAAAAAATAATAAAAAAGATCGAAATTGATGCTTGATATATCAACAGACGAAATAAAAAACCAACCGAAGAAAACGAAAAGAAATAAAGACATGAGAGAACATAATATTGTTTTAAAAGCCTCAAAGATTGAAGGAGATATATTCTTAGAGAATATAAAGAAATTGTTTGACTTATGTCTCCACCAAAGTGGAACACCTACAAGATGACACAGTGCACTTAATATTTTATTACACAAAACAGTCGATATGACAGAAATTAATAGCGTAATGAGAGAGTTAGAGAAAAGCCGCATTGATCGCGAATATATACAATTAATAATGCAACCATGACCGTAAGACTACAGACAAGTATACAAACTTATACAAACTGTATATAAATCAAAAGTGAAGTGGCAAGCCAAAGGAATCAATGTCGACGACGAAATGCTCTCCCACTTACGATTTGGGAATGACAGTATGTTCTGATAACATGTAACATAAAAGAAATTGGAACTATACTTACTGAGTTAAATGCCGACTGTAATGAAGTTGGCTTGAACCCAAATTTTGGAAAGACATAAACATGACAAATCTGGTACCAAGCGGAAATCCAGAAGTCGACTGCAACGAAATAGGATTAGTTCATAAATACTTAGGTCATGAAATTCAAATTGCCAGGGACAACCAAACTGCTGAACTGTAAAGAAGAATCACTTTAAAATGGACTGCATATGGAGTTCTATCATACATCTTAAAGAGTAACATATTAAATTATTTGGAAAGGAACACGTTCCACCACTATACTTTTCCAGTCATGCTTTACAGCACCGAAACACTTTCCTTAACCCAGGCTACAGCAAAAAAGCTCAGAATAGTCCAAATCAGAATGAAATGCTCTCTACTTGGACTGACTTTCAGAGACAGGGTTAGAAACGAAGAAATAGGAAGAAGTACAGGCGTCACAGATGTCACAATGCGCGTAGCATGACTGAAGGGAAACTGGTCGGGCCACGTGGCCAGAATGAACGAAGGGTAGTGAATCCAAAAATTACAATGTGAAAACCACGAGCAGATAGAAGAAGCAGAGGTAGACCACCTACACTATGGACAGACGACGTCAAAAGATCAAGACCGACAGAACTGGAAGAAATTAGGGGAGGTCTATGTTCAACTTTAAACACAGCATGCTGGATGATATAATACATTATTTTATGACGAAATGCAAGGTAATAGTTAGCTGGGCATCGAAGCAGTTAAAGCAGCATATAAACAGATTAACTCCAATAAAATGGTCAGTTTCTGACACCCGTACCACAACGAAATTTTTTAATGTATTTTTTGTAGATTCCAGTGTATAGTCCTTTGTGTTTTTTCATTGATAAAAGAAAGAAAAAATAAAATAAAATCAGAATTTTGCTGCTTATAGTCAGACAATTTTCAATTAAAGGTGACTAATCTACAAATTGAACTAAACGGTAGCGGCAACCATGAAAAATTTCATTAGTAAATTCTTACCGGGGTCATTTTTATTGTGTATGCTTCGCCCATATAAATATGTAAATTTGTAACCCATCTAAGATAAATTTGCCCCCGTAACAATATAAGTTCATAGAATAGTTTGGAACATCGGTAAAATTATCAATATTTTGCTGGTCTATATATATTTACGTTTTTTAGAAAGAATGTTAATTAGACAAATATGATATCTTAGTTTATTGAAGTTTATGAAATATGATATCTTCCAGATTTTATTCATATGAGCATGGGCGTAGAGTATTATTGGGAATATATTTATTAAACATACTTTATTATTAACTTTAAAATAGTTTTGAGGTAAGTAAAGAAAATTTAAGGCCAGTTTATTCTTAATATAGTATTAAACCCTTAACGGCCGCTTAATATACAAAGAGAAATTTGACAATTAATTTATTAGATTTGATTAAAAACACAAATTAGGAATAAATTACAACCAAAAAGATTTTTTTTTTTTCATTTTTAAGGAAAACAGTACAATTTTTAATAAAGGAACATATTGTATCTTAAACGTAAATTAAATTTTAAGGTAAAAATTTTCGAAATATTCGGGGTATAGATGCATTTTACACTTTTTACATAAATAAATAGTATTACGTTTGTACATCCTACATTTTTGCACTATCATCTCTTTTTATAATGTGGCCAATATTGTCGAATCTAGTTTCATCTGGTAAAGCAAATTTAGATTGACGCCCATGTACTGACACTGATGTAGCGGTTTCTTCACTATTATAAATTAAAATTCAACTTGAAGCAGACTGTAAACCAGATAATATACACATGCTAATAATTTTTTTAAATCTATGTTATTCATTTCAAAATTGTGAAGGTTATTCTCAATTACTTTTTTATCAAAAAGAGTGAAAAAACTTCAATATATGACTTGCCTACATGGTTGGCTTTTATATTGTCTAAATATCAATCAGACTGATGTTGAATTACTACTGAGCACGAAAGAATATCCGTTATTACAACTTGAGATAAATTTGGATTTACTATTTTTGCCTGGTTTTTTCTTTGGACCTTTTATCTGTGGTTCAGAGGAATATCAGAGTTGTTAGAATTCCCAATCACTTATATTTCATATGTACCTGCAATATCCGATTTTATTGATTCTTCACAAATATATTATCATCAATCTCTTCAGGGAATACAATAATATACCAGCAAACGAATGGGAAAGATACCTGACGGAACTGTTTAAAGCAAAGGAAAATAATAATCAGCACAATAACGTATCTAAACTAAGAGTCGAAATAGAAATCAGTTTTCACGAAGTAGAAATAGTCATAAATTCACACAAAAATAGAAAGTCACCAGGACCAGACGGAATAACCAACGAGCTTCTAAAATACGGATGAGAAAGTTTAACCCTAGAGATGACAAAACTTATACAACAATTAATATTGCACTGCAAGATACCAGACGCATGGAGAAACAGCATAATGATACCAATGGTCAAGAAAGGAGATAAAGAAGACTCCAACAATTATAGAGGTATAAAACTACTGAACACCGCACTTAAGCTTACCACAAAAGTCCCAACCAACAAAATCAATAAACTAACAATTTTATCATACGTTAACCCTTGTGTAACAAGGATTCAGATCCGGATGATCCTGCGTAGACGCCGTATTTGTACTAAGACAAATCACAGAAAAGGCCATCATATATATGTTTTATAGACCTGACAAAGGCTTTCGATCGCATCCAAGTCGAAGACCTCTTACACCTACTGTATAAAAGGAACATACCAATCAATATTATACAAACCATCGAAAGCATCTGCCTCCATAATCGAATACAGGCAAAGATAAATGGAAAACTAACACAGTGTATACCAGTACAAAGCGGAGTCAGACAGGGTGACTTAATATAATAGTCACCATTAATAAGGAATATATTAATGGACGAAATAATACAAGCAGTACGTAAAAGTCATGGCTACAGAATTGGGAACAAAGAAATCCAAATATTATGTTATATAGACGACGCCGCATTAATCACCGAGACAGAAGACGAGCTCTAAAGATTAACACATATCTTTAATACAACAGCTAAGAAATACAATATGATAATATCAGCAGAAAAATACAAATGTATGACATTTAAATACCCGCTATGGTGTAAAATCGAAATTGATGGGAAAATAAGAAAACCGGAAGCAAGGGTTAGATATCTGGGAATAGATATAACTAGTTACGGAGATGTTGAAGAAGAAGTACGACAGCAAAGCTTAAAAGCCAGTAAAGCGGCGGGTTTTCTTAATGACACAATCTGGAAGAACAAACACCTAAGACAAGACAAAAAAACAAGAGTCTATAAAGCAGGAATTAGACCTATATTAACATACACGGCTGAGACAAGACCTGACACATCTAAAACGAGACGACTGCTAGAAACAACACAGATTAAAATACTTCGACGAATATCAAGGGGAAGTCTGTTGGATATGAAGAGAAGCAAAAACATAAGAAGAGCATGCAATATAGAAGACAGAAATGGTTGGGTGACAAAACGAAAACAAAAGTGGAACAAACACATCAGTAGAATGGCGGAGGATAGAATAGTATGAATAGCACGAGATAAGTCACCAAATGGACGAAGAAGTATTGGCAGACCAAGAAAAAGATGGTGCGACAATTTAAACAATTTAGGAAGCTAATATTGAAGAAGAAACAGGCTTTAAAGCCCACAAACTAGAAGGAAGAAGAAGAAGAAAATCAATGTCTTCTACATCAGAAACTTTCTAATCTGATCTCGGCGGCAAATAAACTACATTAAGTGGCATTTTCACAATCTGAGTCTTCTTCTAACAAAGCTATTAACTCTGTAGTAGTTAGTGCCATCTTCATTTCATATTTCGAGAATTTACTGAAATAAACAAATGCACTGCTATCTAAACGCATTCATATGATAATAGTTTAGCTTACTTCATTTTAATTTATATGAACTTCATAATATATTTTCATATTTATATAAACAAATAAACACAAACAAACTTTCAAATTAAATTAAAAAAAACAAATATAACGTTTACAGCACACAGCAATTCTATAAATAGAGAAATATGTGTAATGATTGTAATTAAAATTGCAGATTGTTTTTAGTCTAATGAAAAAAATATTATTTTCCAAAGTTTTCTGTTTTTTGAAGTTCTGTATTAGTTACTCTTTCATAAGAATAAAATTTTATTTTATTTTGTTAGACAACTATAAAATACCTGTTAAAAGAGACATGATAATTTAATAATTAAATCGGTCTTAGATTTAATTTTTACATAATTACTTATGTGTTTAAATAAATAATTAAAATTTTTTTTGGTACGCCTCTGCAAAATTGATAATTTCAACACGATTTCGTTGGAAAGTTATCGTTAAGGGCTTCGTTAAACACGATGTTGCCAAGTAATCACCTTCAATTAAAAATTGTTTTAGTATACCACATGTTCTCTCCTATAGTAGGATACTTAAATATTTGACCATAGCTACGAAGATGGCGTTGTAAGCAGAAAACGCTTAGCTAGGAATTAAAATTTTGTACACACTTCAAAAATACTTCCCTTTTTTACCTTTGATTTGTCATAATTGTGTACAAAAACAAAGGAGTCTTTTCATTTTTTTTAAATAAAGATATTCTATGCAACAAAGGTATTACAATAAAACTAAAATATTACGAAAACATATATTGCTACATATTTTACTTATTATGTATAGGGCAAACTTCGCTAGTAGCTTATCAGCTGTCATTACCGGTCTCAAGACCGGTTAAAGATGGAGGGAGTCTTTAGATCAGATAAGCATCTGAGGGGTTAAATACAGCAGTGCTCATAGAATCAAGGATGTGCCTCGGATAAATAGGATGTATCTCCTGAAGACGACTGTAGAAATTTTTTTGCCTACCACGTTGGGTGCCAGTTGTAAAAATTTATACAATAATTGCTTATAAGTGGTTGAAAGGGAGAACTGAATAATTATTGGGCTGGAAATAGGGTAAGCAAATCAATTAAAACGTTTGCAAACGGCTACTCGTGTTTTGGCTGGAGAGTTAGGTAGTGGGTAAAGGTTCCTTTATTTTAGGGACTGGAGAAACTAACTCCAAAAAAAAAGAAATACTTTTAGATATGTTCTGGGCAACAATACATAAGACGGTTCCTAAACTATTTAATATTGTTCTGAAGCTATTTTCTTTAACATTAATGTTTGTATTTTGAGAACGATTTTTAAAGTGGAAATTGAAACGTCGATGAACTTATTTTAAACTTCAATTGTGACTTATTCTCATCAAAATAGTAATTAAAATATTTAAAATAGACGCCTTTTAAAAAAAGTTTGTTGGTTAGAAAGAAAGGCTTTTCTTTCCTAAAAAATTTTAAAGGTGACAATATTTATAAAATAAACTCCTGGTTTATAGAAAAATATTACATATTTATTTTTATTTCACAGAAACGGTTATTATAAATAAAAATTATCCAAATTTATCAAGAAACCTTACATTCAGAACTTTATTTAAAATTTTGGTTAAGTATCAAATAATGTTTATTTCGCTTATAAAAATTTACCAACAACTACTTTGCTTCCCTGGTTGATTGTTTCTTTTTAAGTTATTAAGAAAGTTTATTACCTTGGAATTGTATACAAAAAAACACTGTCCCAGACAAACTTCAAATCATCTGAATTCAACCCATATGATATACAAAATGGACAAATCTTGGGAAGGTCAAACACCGAATTGGACTTCAAGTTATCCTGATGATAACAATATGTATTCTTCAACTCGGCTGCTAAATTTTCACTTAAAACCACGTGGGCCCCTTAGCCCTCCGAAATGCTGTTTTCAAATCCCGTCATATTGAATATAATATCCAACAAACCGGTGATAAACTAACTCACTAAACAAAGACTGTCAAATAGCATTCTGAGATTAAATTCACCTCCTTTTAACTTACGGAATTAAACGAAAATTTTACCGTTTTTTTGGAACTATCACCGAAAAAGATTCTTTTCCGGTCAGAATCCAATCTGCTCTCTAACTACTACACTTTACGCTATTTAATTTCCAATGTTACCAAATTCTGCATAACTTCACAATGAAACTAACTGCTATTGCCGCGAGTCCATCGAAGAGTGGAAATAGTCCACCAACTAAGTCCAAAGATTCATATTTATTTGACGTGCAAATATTTAAGCGGAATCAAGATCAGAAGAAAAAGCAATTTGTGTTATTATAAACAGACTAAAAATGTTTATATTATTAATCTTCGAGACGCAAAAAGATTAAAAATCCTTTTCGGTGTTTTCGGTCTGAAAAACAAAATATATTATGTATAGTCACGTGGAACATCAAATACCTGAACACAAGAATAGGAACTTTCTAAAGAACTCACTAATGCACATATATACCTAGGTGCTATCCAAGAAATAAGAAAAAACACCTAGAAATAACACATACGTATATATAAAAACATACATAAATATTTTTGGTAAACTCAATGCTCTTTTGTAAGAGTATTCGCATGCAAAAAACCTTCCAAGTACACATACCGTTTTGGAAACCAAACTGCTGATTACCAGTTATCCGCATACAAGTAATTTGGTGATAATTTTTAATCAGCTTACTACACAGTTCCCTATGCAAGCACATTCATGACACAGCGCTACTAAGTTATTACGAGTGTAAGCAGGACAAACATATATTCCGATTTAGCGATGCGCGCACCTGCGTTTATTAAACAGACTGTTTTGACCATTGTGCGATAGTGGAGTCATTTCTTATTGAATGTGAAAGACTGTTACATATTTGGTTACATTTTTATTGAAATAATTGCTGTTTTCTTTATAAAACTTTATAAAACCATTCAATAAACTAATTATCAATAAAAAAAGCTGCATTGAATCCGTGATTTAGCCAAGGTAAGTTTTTATTCCTTAAATTGCTGTTGTTGTTTCTTAGTGTTTTTGCACACATTTTTTAAGAACTTTTGAGACTGTAATGAAATCTGTAAAAATGAATGAATCCGTAAATGTATTTTATTTTTAAAAGCTGTTACCTTTTTTATCAGTAAATTACCTATAAAAGATTCCGATCACCAAATAACCTATTTAATTTTTACTTTTAGATTAGCAATAGAAAAAGAGAGTAAATATAGTAAATATAATCAACAGCAACTTTAAAACGCTGTCATAGTAGTAAGAAATGAAAGTAAGACTATATATAAAGCTGTAAAGGAAGTATAAGTCCCATGGAGCACTTTGAAACGTTACTTAGCGAATGAAGAGGATTCGGTAAGAAAACTGGGAAGGCCTTTTGCACTGTCATGTGATTTAGAGTTGAGGCTTTACAATTATATAATAGAAATGCAAGAGTTGGGTTTTGAATTAAACGTGTATCAAATTAGAAAATATGCTTATAATATTGCTAAAGTGGCTTATGATCTTGCTAAAGAGAAATTCTTGCCGTCAACTAACTGCATTGCAAGCAAATAGTAGTGGAATAGTTTTTAAAGTAGGTACAACCTGTGCCTTCGTGTGTCAGAAAATCTTTCGGCCGACAGAGCTTCCATGTCTAATGAATTTATGATCAAAGATTTCTTTTCGAAACTGAATGATGTTCTTACGAAACTCAATATAAAAAACAAACCGAATTTAATTTGGAATTGCGATGAGACTGGATTATCGTATGTAGTGAAACCTTCCAAAGTTGTTACCGGCATTGGTAAAAAGTATGTTTATAAAAGATCCTACGCTGAACTAGGTCAAACTCAAACTATGTTAGCATGCATTCGTGCTGATGAAATATGGATTTCTCCTATAGTAATCTTTAAAGGTGTTAGATGGAATTATACACTTAAAAATGATACTTTTCCCAACGCATTAATAAAATTATCTCCTAAAGGATTAATCAATTCTGAATTGTTTTTGGAATGGTTAAATTTTTGTATCACTACGATACCGCCTGAACGTCCTGTAGTCTTGTTGATGGACTCTCATTCTGCCTACATTGGAGCTGAAATTTTGAAAATAACGAAAGATAATCAAGTTTACCTATTTATTTTCCTAGCTCATTGCACTTATCTATTGCAACTACTTGACGTCGGACTATTCAAGCCACTTAAGACTTACTGGCGCGATAGCATGAATCGTTATATGAGCAGTAACCCTACGGATGCTCCAAATCGTAGAAACTTCCATTCCATTTTGAATCCAGCTTACATAAGCGCCTTTACAAATAAAAACGCATATGTCCTTTAAACGGAGATGTTATTCCAAAAGAAGCATTATGGCCTTCATCTTTAACTGACATAGCTTCTGCTTCTCCAGTTTCAACTGATGCAGCACCTGAAACTTCTATTTTAAATCCTAAAGCCACAGTCGATCATATTTTAAAAACACCAACAGCTTCAAAACTTCCAGAGAGGTCAAGAAAAATGGACTCAAGTGCGAAATGCTTAACACCAACAAATGAAAACACTTCATTAACAGAAAATCTTCAGCAACAGCCGTCGAGTTCATACAAATCTGTCCAAAAAGTAAAAAAAGTAAAATAAATGATTAGGAGTGTGGCTTATGTGGAGTCCTGTATTCAATTAATGTTAAGAAAAGAAATGGAGCCCAATTGATTCAGTGCTCATCTTGTTTGACACCATACCACGAGATTTGCATATCTATCAAAGATACTGACGCCGATGAAAAACTTTATTATAGATGTGATCGTTGTACGGAACAAAATTTTTAAATGTTGTTCTGAAGCTATTTTCTTGTGGCATTGTAAATTAATTACTATTTATAACTGGGAATAAGCCACAATTAAAGATAAAAATACGTTTATTGACGTTTCAATTTCCAATTCGGAAATCGTTCTCAAAATACAAATAGTAAATTAAACAAATTTTGTTTTTTTGTTACATAGTGAAAAATTCTTCTAATAATTTAATTTTATCTGACTCATTTATATTGACAATTCAGACATACATTATGCATTTTAAAGTAGACGACTTTAAATGATATTGCCAATATTGTTGAGTTGCGCTCCTGGGACGACTTTACTTATAAGATAGTTCATTCGATTATATGAAATCAACTTTAACTTGAGAATATCCGTCAGAAAAAATCATAGCATGTAATTCGTCTTTAAAAAGACAAACACATGACGTGATGACAGTAAAATTCTCCTGTTAGTGATTCCATAGTAAATTATGAGGGAAAAACCAGGAAAAAAACCTCATAATACTATCCCGACATTGTAAGTATTTGTTCGTGAATTTAGTTTACCTTCAACAAACATCAAAATTCTGATTTTATATGTTACGTTATTTAAAAAACATAAATGATGTATCCTCTATATGTTACTGACTTACTAATACTGGTATTTTCTTATTAATAACTTCCTCTTTCAATATTGGTAACCAGATCCTACTACATTCTGCCGAGGAATTTGCGACACAATTGGCCTCATTTAGCATAATTAGAGCCGCTTCTTTGATTTTTCTTTTTTTACCATCCTTTTTACCATCCTTTTAGGACTATATTTGAAATATTCCATTGAACTCTATGTTCATTATCCCATGCGTGTTTACATATTTGAGATCTATCAAATTCTCTATTTTTAATATAAGATTGATGTTCACTTATTCTAACATTTAATGGCCTTGATGATTCACCTAAATAAAACTGATCGCATTCACAAGGTATTTTATAAATGCAATTCTTTGTCCTTTCTTGTTCATTGTTAGGTTTGGTTTTGGACAAAATAGATCTCAACGTGTTTGTTGTTTTGAATGTTGTTGAAATGTTGAATTTATTTCCTATCCTTTTAAGTTTTTCTGATAATCCTTTTATGTACGGTATTGTTATTTTCCTCATATTATTCCTCGTGTATGCTGTAGGATCTCGTTCTAAGTTGTTCTGTTCTATTCGATCGATTGTTGAAAATTCCTTATTTATAAACGATAAAGGATAATCATTTTTTAATAAAACAGATGTTAACAAATGTTTCTCCTCCAAGAACGAATTTTTGTTAGAACAAGTAATTTTGGCTCTATCGTATAAGGATTTAATTATTCCCTTTTTTACATTAATATTGTGATTTGATTTGAAATTTAAATATCTATTGGTGTGTGTTGGTTTTCTATACACCTGAGTCTCATATCCAGTATCGTTCTTAGAGATCAAAACATCCAGGAAAGGTAGCGTGTTATTATATTCCTTTTCCATGGTAAATGTTATTGTCTCTTCTTTATCGTTTATATCGTTTAGGAATGTGTCCAACAACTCTGATCCATGAGGCCATATTGAGAATACATCATCTACATACCTCCACCATACTGTGGGTTTGAAATTTTGTTTAGAAATGATATTTGTTTCAAAACCTTCCATAAATATATCGGCTAAGAATGGAGATAAACTAGAGCCCATTGCTAGACCAAAATTTTGTTTATAGAATTCATTATTTAGTTGAAAATATGTATTATCAGTACATAATGTTAATAACTCCATTATAGCCGATATGTTTAGTCTTGTTCTAGTTGCCAATGAATCATCACTCTCTAATTTTGTCTTGACTATACTTAAAGTCTTATTTAATGGCACATTCATAAATAAACTATTTATGTCAAAACTTACCAAAGTATTATTTGAATTAAATTCAATATTTGATAATTTAAATATATCGGCTATAATGGAGTTATTAACATTATGTACTGATAATACATATTTTCAACTAAATAATGAATTCTATAAACAAAATTTTGGTCTAGCAATGGGCTCTAGTTTATCTCCATTCTTAGCCGATATATTTATGGAAGATTTTGAAACAAATATCATTTCTAAACAAAATTTCAAACCCACAGTATGGTGGAGGTATGTAGATGATGTATTCTCAATATGGCCTCATGGATCAGAGTTGTTGGACACATTCCTAAACGATATAAACGATAAAGAAGAGACAATAACATTTACCATGGAAAAGGAATATAATAACACGCTACCTTTCCTGAATGTTTTGATCTCTAAGAACGATACTGGATATGAGACTCAGGTGTATAGAAAACCAACACATACCAATAGATATTTAAATTTCAAATCAAATCACAATATTAATGTAAAAAAGGGAATAATTAAATCCTTATACGATAGAGCCAAATTACTTGTTCTAACGAAAATTCGTTCTTGGAGGAGAAACATTTGTTAACATCTGTTTTATTAAAAAATGATTATCCTTTATCGTTTATAAATAAGGAATTTTCAACAATCGATCGAATAAAACAGAACAACTTAGAACGAGATCCTACAGCATACACGAGGAATAATATGAGGAAAATAACAATACCGTACATAAAAGGATTATCAGAAAAACTTAAAAGGATAGGAAATAAATTCAACATTTCAACAACATTCAAAACAACAAACACGTTGAGATCTATTTTGTCCAAAACCAAACCTAACAATGAACAAGAAAGGACAAAGAATTGCATTTATAAAATACCTTGTGAATGCGATCAGTTTTATTTAGGTGAATCATCAAGGCCATTAAATGTTAGAATAAGTGAACATCAATCTTATATTAAAAATAGAGAATTTGATAGATCTCAAATATGTAAACACGCATGGGATAATGAACATAGAGTTCAATGGAATATTTCAAATATAGTCCTAAAAGGATGGTAAGAAGGATGGTAAAAAAAGAAAAATCAAAGAAGCGGCTCTAATTATGCTAAATGAGGCCAATTGTGTCGCAAATTCCTCGGCAGAATGTAGTAGGATCTGGTTACCAATATTGAAAGAGGAAGTTATTAATAAGAAAATACCAGTATTAGTAAGTCAGTAACATATAGAGGATACATCATTTATGTTTTTTAAATAACGTAACATATAAAATCAGAATTTTGATGTTTGTTGAAGGTAAACTAAATTCACGAACAAATACTTACAATGTCGGGATAGTATTATGAGGTTTTTTTCCTGGTTTTTCCCTCATAATTTACTATGGAATCACTAACAGGAGAATTTTACTGTCATCACGTCATGTGTTTGTCTTTTTAAAGACGAATTACATGCTATGATTTTTTCTGACGGATATTCTCAAGTTAAAGTTGATTTCATGTAATCGAATGAACTATCTTATAAGTAAAGTCGTCCCAGGAGCGCAACTCAACAATATTGGCAATATCATTTTAAAGTCGTCTACTTTAAAATGCATAATGTATGTCTGAATTGTCAATATAAATGAGTCAGATAAAATTAAATTATTAGAAGAATTTTTTCACTATGTAACAAAAAAACAAAATTTGTTTAATTTACTATTTGTATTTTGAGAACGATTTCCGAATTGGAAATTGAAACGTCAATAAACGTATTTTTATCTTTAATTGTGGCTTATTCCCAGTTATAAATAGTAAAATTTTTAAATATCTGATAAATTGTACAATTTCTTTAATATCACCTTTTGTAACCACTATCACCAATATAACTTACCGTGTCACCAACTTATCTAACATAAGTTTGTATATTAATTTGACATTTACTAACATTATTTATCATTTTTTGTTAAATTAACTCTTCTAAACATTTACTTTAAATAATAAGTAACGTAATAAAGCAAAACTTACTTTTTGCTTAGTTTTCGAATTCCTTAATTATTAGTTTTTTAAATTTTTATCACGAATATACCTTTCCTTACCCTATATGCGACAATGCATAAAAAAAGCATGCTTTTATAAAAATTTTGAGCGTGTGACTCGCTCAAATATTTAACTGATAAATCGAGGCGCTGTCTGGTATGTCAAACGAATATACGCGCCAGAAAATAATAGAGAGAAATGCATCAGAGAGAAAGTTATTGAAAACTTGCAAACGATGATAACCGACACTCTAGCAAACGAGTATATTATTATTTTAGGTGGCTGCAATGCACAAATCGGTAACGATATTATACTAGCAATAAAACAACGATTCAAAGAGTATGTTAGAAATGATAATAGGTATTTTTTAACCGAACTATGTAACACAAACGAAATAAGCATCAATAACATATTTTTTCAAATAAGAAGCAGTATAAAAACACCTTTGAGAATACAAGAGCACATAGATCCATGATTGACTACATACTAACAAAAAAGTTATCACAAATTTTAGTAGGAAAATACGAATGATCAAGTCTATATTTAATAAGAACTCACAATCAGAATACATCACAAAAATACCAGTTAAACGGCTCAACAAAGTACTTTCTGAAAGCAGAAAAAAGAAGGGAGACTAATGGAACCTATACACATCAAGCGAATCACAGAAGATGATAAAGTACAGGAGAGCTGGTTAAAAATAAAAACGAATATTTTTAACCCTGCAAAGAAACCTCTCGGCGAAAAGACAGTAAATAAAAATAAAAAATTTCACAACAAAACGCCATGATTCTGTGAGGAAGTAAAACAAAAATATAAAGAAAATAAACAAGCATATCTAGAATATAATATGAATAATAAGACGCTACATGTATATAAAAACTATAAGAAAATCTGTATTGAGATACAGAAGCTTATTAAAACAACACAAAACAACCACTGGAAACGCTTCTCAAAAGATCTGGATAATGACTTTTACGTCTTACATAATGTTTTGTATTTTGAAAACGATTTCCGAAGTTAAGATCAAGTAAAATTGTGGCTTATCCTAATAAAATTAGTAAATTGCATAAGATCCCACAAGAAAATAGCTTTAGAACTTATCCTTCTATTAGAACAATTTTATTTATGAGATACTTTTGTCCGGACTTTTTTACATTTAATTATTTTTTAACTTTTGCGAAATATTTTAGCGGTTATCTGTATCTTAGTAAACAAATAACACTCTGTCTTACCAAACTAACCAAATAGTGTTCACGGTTTAGAAAACCAAAGTGTCAAAGGTTAATGCTGCGAATATATGTTGAAAACGAACTGAGATCATAGACACTTGAAGATGTATATTATGACGCAACTACTTTAGCAGGATCGATTTCCTGTTCCCTGCAACCACAATCGAGGTACATAGAAAGTCTGAGGTTTGTTTAAGTGTATATCATGAACACTTTAACCAAACTTTTACAATATTTTTAAGTTATAAAAATTAAACAAAACTATACCTATAATATCACACTCTGTGATGACAAGATTAGAAAAATATTAAAAAGAGTACTTTAAGCATATTATATTACAATATTTCCTTTACAGTACTCATGCAAATTATAAAAATTAAAATCGATGCTTGTAATAATTTTTTATTGAGAGTGTCACCCTTGAAAGGTTCTTACCTAATTATTACGTTAAGCAGTAATGCTTATGTATACAGTATACAGTATACAGTAGAACCTCGATTATCCGTCGAATAAACCGAAAAGGACGGTTAACAGAACATTAAAAAAAAATCATGGTATAAATCTCAAATTTTATTTGTATGTTTTATTTGACAATATTAGAGGGATTTATGTTAGTACAGTCGAATCAATTTGATTTAAAATATTTCGAAATCTTTGTTTGTTTTATTGTTGCTTCACGTTTTGCAACGGCTGAATTTCTTAATCAACATAAAATCTTCAAATCTATCTTATTTTCTTCTTCTTGTTGAGAATACCATTCGATGAATTGTTGTATGTGCGATGAAGCTTCTCTAGCTTCTTTACTCAAATCTTTGTGAGTTGTAATAGCATCATCAACATCGCCACCGTCAAAGTCTGTGTCAGCTTCTGAATCAGTTTCGTCCGCCTTTGTTGCCATTTCAACGATTTCATCATCTGTCAGCAATCGATATCCGTTTGCGTCCTCATCACAAATTAACCATTCGTTTATGCTATCTTTGAGCAACGAAAACACAACAGTTGATTCAGCCATAACTTCATTTGTTACCGCATCACGCTCGACTGTCACGGTGGCATTTTCATCTTGAGTTGATCCAGGCCATAATGTATTCCACGCTCTTTCCAGCGTTACTTCCGGAACATCAGCCCAAGCAACCACCGCATTGTCGACTGCGTGTTTTAAATTGTATGCTTTCCAGTATTTCGGCAAAGAATATTCCTCTTCCATAACTAGGTTTTGAATAATTTTTTTTGTATCTTCTTTTGAATATTTCAATGACCGATTGATCCATTCGATGTACCAATGATGTGCTTCGCACCATACCGGCTTTAGGACGGGCAGGTGCATTGTCCAAAATGGGAATCGCTTTTGGTGGCAAATTTTTTGCTTGCAAGTATTGTCGAACGTCCGGTATAAAAACCTAAAAAATAATCCATGCACTATGTTGTTCGTAGTAGTTAACGGAATGCGCTTTGATATTTATTTCGCTTGAAACAACTTGTTTTTTGCTGTACCACTCAATAATAAAAGAAGACGATGGTCACCACTTGCATTTGAACAGATCAGTACTGTGATTCGTTGCTTTTGCGTTTTTAATCCGGGTGCATATTTTTTAGACAGTACAACGAGTGTTTTTCTTGGCAATACTTTGTAGTTTAAATCAGTTTTATCGGCATTGAATACTTGATCGCGTGTCAAACCATATTCATCGACCATAGCTTGAAACTTTCTTTTATATTTATCAACGACTTGCGGCGCTTAATTTTTCACCTTCGATTATCCGTTCCCATTTACCGTGGCGATTTTTTAACTTTTTCAATCAACCGCTGCTTCCTTTGAACGAAGCACTGCCATTCAATTTCATGTTGAAAAACAATGCTTTTTTGGCAACAATTGGTCCAGACAAAGAAACATCTTCGCTTCTTTTTTGAAAGAACCACAAATACAGAGCCGAGTCGAGTGATTCATTTGTGACTTTTTTCATTGTCTTACGATATTTCACCCGGCTATCCAACGATTCCATTTGCGAAGCATACTTTTCAATTCCTTTTGCATTTTTCTTTAAATCATTGATTGTTGTTCTCGGAACATCATAGTTTTTGCTCAATGCGACTGCAGAAACAACTTTTTTTAGTTCTGCAATTTTTTTTTTCAATTGACAAAACAACACGTTTTCTTTATGATGCTTCAGGTATGAAAGGCTCCATTTTTCAAAACTTAATTGATCAAACGATCAAATAGATCAAACAAAAGTGACATAATCAATGTTCGAATTTGAATCAAACTGAATTATGGTGACACACAGATATTGACTGTAATAATTATTGTGTTGTACGTTTTTATTTTCGACTTGCGGTTATAAAATTAAAACTCTAAAAGTAGGGTATAATTTATCATTACCTATTTAATTAAAATTTAATCCAGAGTCCTTAATAAGAACAAAAATCATTTACGTAAAAAATTCGGTGGTGACATAACTGCACATGTACAGTTCAACGAATTTCGTTTGGCTTTTCGCAATGCTTAAACAAACTGAATTGATGATTAAATTTTTACTTATGTAGTCAATATAACTTATGTATGGACCCTGACGGTTAACAGAGGTGACGGTTAATAGAGAGACGGATAATCGACGGTCTACTGTACTTACTTTTATTTCATCGTGGAGAACTTTAACTAAGGCATCACACACATCAAAAAACGCATTTGGAAACTATTTGAGCTGAAAATTTAAAAAGGTAAGAGAGACTTTTAAAACTATCACCAGTGGCAAAATATCTAAGTGAACACAAAATCTTTCTTTAACTGGGATGACCTTTCTCATATTGGTATCCGTTTTAACTATTAGTTCATTTGTTGTAATTTATTTTAAGTTTGTAATTTCTATGTCTTTATCCATTTCTTTCGTATTTATAATAAGAAATTTCAAGATAAGATATGGTATATTTAACTTCTCATTGCCATGAGATAAACAGTTAATTTAACTACTTTATTTAAACTTGTTATTTAAACAACTGTACTTTTTAAAAACGGCTCACTTTTTAGATTCTAAACGCTTATTATAACTTTGATATTATATATTTCACACAGTTGTATGTAGGTTTAATGAAAAACTAGTGAAAAACATACTTTCAAAAAAATCAGAACCTTCTATGACCAATAACAAGAAACAAGCCAAGATATTGCAGCGGACAGTTCTCCCCTCCACTTTTCAGTGGCGATTTTATACGAGTATTACTTTAACTGGATATAACTTTCTACTGTATTTTTACTTTACTGTGTATGCCATCTATACGTTTTCACACTATCACAACTCTATTTCACACTATGTTTTCACACCTATCACAAAATTTAGATATTCATTTACAATCTCTTAAATTCTAAGCCAAAATGAATGTTGAACAATTGTTATCTAATTTTCTAATCTAAGTCAACAGCAAGTCCTCACAGACACTTCGTCTAAGGACTATCAACATCCAGTGGAATCTTACTTTGCCATGTAATTTATTCCTATTGTAACTTAAAGACCATAGTTTATAAATTTAAAAAATGGAACTAAAAGTTAATCTATCAACATTTAAATGGTTTTACCCATATATTTAGTGGTTGTAGGTCCATTGCTGATTCCAGTCTCCAATCTCTGATTCCCATCTCTCTGACATCTTCCATTACTACATATCTCCCATTTTCTTCTTGGTCTTCCTTTTTCAAGAATATGCAATATACTTGACTTCTCTATTACCTTACATTCTTACACTTTTGTTATTGTAGGGTTAGCGTACAAATGGTACACTTCTGCATTCGTTCGTCTTCTCCATCCCCCTCTACTACTTTTTCACCAAATATTCTGCGAAGTATCTTTATTATTTCTTATGCTTCCAATCTGTTGTGTATAGTTTTGTTCATAGTCCATGTCTCGGCAGTGTATAGCATTATGGGTCTAATTATAGTTTCGTATACTCTTATTTTTATATTACGAAATATATTTTTGGCCTTAATTATTTTGCTCACGGCTCCAGTACACCTGTTGCTCTTGGTCAGTCTCAGGTTTATTTCAGTTTCTTCTTTACATTCCTTATAAATAAGAGTACCTAAGTACATATATTCATCCACCTTCTCGAATTCTACAACTGATCCATCCTCCACCTCCAATTTAAAGAATCCCTTGGTGTTTACTCCTTTTTTGCTCGAGATTTTCATGTACTTCGATTTATTAATATTAATTTTCAGTCCCGAAAGTTTTAGAGCTTTGCCGAACCAAACTTTTTATTTTATTCGCCAGTTCTTTTTCATTTCTTGCAATGAGAACCACATCAGTAGCGTATGATAAGCATTGATGCTCCTCGTATAAAATCCCACTAACCCTTACAATTTTGTCTAGAACTATATTGAATAGCAATGTAGACAACGGGTCTCCTTCCTGAACACCTTTTTTCACTTCGAAATTCTTCTGAGACTGTACCTTTGCATTTCACAGCACAAATGGTTTGTCTAATTGTCATTTTTACCAATCTTACTATTTTTTCTGGTACTTAGAATTCTTTTAGCGTTTCTATTAATTTGTTTTTGTCTATTTTATCGTAGGTAGCTTATCAATGAAAAGTACTTATGCGGAAATTATGTATCCATGGCCTTCCTTAGATTCTTCTAGATTATTCTATACATATATTTCTAATCGTTATTTAATTAGTATGGCAAGCACTTTATATATTACCTGTAATAGGATATTCCTCTATAGTTGCGAATTCAGTTCTATCTCCCTTTTGGTGTATAGGAATAATAATCGACATATTCCATTCTTGAGGCATTTCTTCGACATCCCACACTTCTAGTATTAGCCCACTAAGTTGGTTTATTAAAGCCTCTTCTCCATATTTTAAGCTGTCTGCCACAAAGCCGCTCTCCCCGGAGCTTTTTTGATTTTTCATATCTTTTATTATTTCTTCAATTTATTCTCTTCTCTTGTGGGTCTTGGTATTTCTTCTATTACTATTTAAGGTTTAGGAACATTATAATTTTCCTCAGTAGTTACTCCGTCATTTAGCATCTCTTCGAAATATTCTTTTCACCTTTCACATATTTGGTTTTCGTCCACTATCAGGTTTCTTTGCTTATCTTTTACATTCATCGTTATTTTCTGATACCTAGTTTCAATGGATATCTCAAAATTCCTAAATTATCGCCTCCAGTTGTATAAAATATATATGGGCTAATATTTTAAATGTTGTTTTTCGTCAAATATGTTTCTTGTATTGCTATGATATGTATTTTATATTTTTTAAGTTCTTCTATTAGGTTACTTAATGCTTACTCCTCATATACTCCACGTACATTCCATGTCGCAATATTTAGGTACGTATTATTATTTTTTGTTTTGCTATTTATGTTAAAACTCATTTTTCTGTTCATCCGTAGAATCCGTCGGCATAATGACCCGTCTTTTTTTTTTCACTACTATCTGCCGTTTTTTGTGTCCATATTTCTAGAATTTTCTCGTTTGAAAGTACGATTTTCGGCCCGTTTCCTATTAATGCTAACCACAGTTAGTTTTTTGTACCCCATCTTCATGCTTTTAGCTTCAGCTTTTAATTTCTTGCCATTGTTTACAATTTCCTGCATCATGTGTCTTTCCTTTTTGGTCAGGTCATCGTTGATGAAGATCTTTTCTCCAGTAAGAAATCTGATTTTGCTTTTTTCTTTCTTTGCCTTAATTTTTTCGCAATAATTCTTCATTTGTACCAGACATATATTGTTTTTTTGCTTCATTGCAGATTCTATTTCAACATTTTCTTTTAAGTGCTTTTATATAAAATTTTTTACGTTATTTTTGAGAGTGTTTTATCTGTTGCGACTATTGGTAGACCGGTATTACTATGTTATCTCTCTTTATCTGTTTTTCAATTCTTTCTACTTTGTTTTTAACCTGGGTTAACTTGTTTTTTGTTTCTTCCCATTCTTGCTTTATCTTTATATTTTCTTTTTTCAGCGCTATCATCTCTTGTCTATATTCCTTATTTTGGTTTCTGATTACTTTCAGATCCCCCATCATCTTCTTGAACACACTCATAACGTTATAGGTACTGTGGTTTGTAAGTGCTAAATATTCAAGCACAGAAAAATCGGGAAAATATACCAAGTAAAGTCTGACTGTGTGAAAATACAAAATATGTAAGATCTTACATGCAGAAACTGTTAACCCTCCAGGATTTATGGCTCGCGAACAAAGATGGTTTCTACCTAACCCAATAATGGACCTAAATTATTTCAATGACGTGTTCGAACACGATAAAGTAAAGTAAAGTAAGTACCACAAAATATGTAGTATTCTGCCTCATATGTAGTAGACGCCTCCATCCAACACGTTTTTACAGGCATCTGTGTAAGGGTACACCTATATTGGAACCATATTTCTCCCGATCCGATCGGGTCCGATTTTTCGATCCAACGTGAGTGCCTATAGTACTCGTTTAGTTAACGTCCGACCACCGACAATGAGTTCCGATGAAAGTCACCATAGGGAGAGTAGGGTCTTCATATGAAATGACTCCATATCAGCTCTCTAGGTGATCTACAGAGGGCTTCGGTTAGTCAATCCGAAGCTGCCTCTGCGTTTTCATCTTAATTAGATGGGAAGATGAATAAAACACAATTTAGTCGTAGAGAAAGGTCCTAGCAAAAGAGTCTAAGGACAAGGAAGGAGCGGAGCCCTGTAAAGGAGGCCTCCCAAGCGTAGGACACCCTACGTGGGGACCTGCCGTAGGACACCCTACGACTGCCGTGAGATCCGAATAATCCCATACACACACAATCACGCTAAGCGATCAACCTTACCCCCAGGAACATGTGTATACCAATATAAGAATGTTATCCACATGTCCGAAGATCAAACCGGTCACACTTCACTAGTTGAAGTGGTACCTATCTGACCCCCAGGTTTTTCCTCCACTCCTCCTCATCGTACGACTGACGTGAGGAGGCTATGATCTAAAAGTTACTTGAGATGCCCCGGGTAATGGAACATCTCCTGTTTTTAATGACTGTGGTTATGCCACCTAACTGTAGGGGTAGCCACATCTAGGCTTTTCTCCCTAATTACTTATTGACTCTATTGATTTTACTCGAACTGCACTTCGGGACTGAAGTCCCTACAATAAAAGAAAAAGTAGAGTGTGTGTTCCGACCATGAAGCCGACAGCCTGGGCTGTCGACTTCATGTCCGGAAAAATATGTGTGTGCTCGGTCACTCAGTCGCCGATTTGGCAGAAAAATTTTGTTCTCCTCGCCGGCTGGCACCCGAGAGGGTCCGGCCACCAAGCTCATGTTTGCCGCACATGGTCTCAGTGCTCGGGAGTCGCGAGTGGATCAGTATTCATTCGATCCGCCTTAAGGGCCAATTCCGCATCAGCGGTATATAGAAATCCTGACGGGCCTTCTATATAGAAAATTGGAAGTGAATTTACGTTAAAATTTACGTTTAATTAATTGAATTTAAATTGGTGAAACTGAATTTAAAAGAAAAACAACCATTTTTTTTGGGTTTGGGGGTCTTCCTTGGGCGATGGAACAATAAAATGCCTGCACAATTCTTACTCTTTTATTTCTTACGTGCTAAATAGTGTGCGGTGTGGTGTAGCGTGCATTGCAGGGTGTATATGGCCTCCATATACCTATATAATCCCATATTTAAAGACGATTTAATATTTATATGAGATTTTCGGACCTCCTGGCCAATAGAAAATTGAATAAAAGGTAGGGAGGCGGGGCGACGCACGTCAGGGTGCGCATTAGTTCGAGACTAAAACGCACGAGGATGACATGAACATTTAATATGTTTTCTGTTGTTAAAAAACAACGTTCTTAAAAGAAGTAGAAGAAAAAGTACATGAATACATAAATTTAATGAAGACAGATCTTCGGGAGAATTTAATAAAGCTTTCCAAACTTTACGTAAGGGTACACCTATATTGGAAGCGTATTTCTCCCCGATCCGACGTGAGTGCCTATACTCGTTCAGTTAACGTCCGACCACTGACAATAAGTTCCGATGCAGATTTAATGTATTGGCTGTTGATAGAAAACGACGTTCTTAAAAGACAGAAGAAAATGTACATGGATACATAAATTTAACGAAGACACATCTTCAGGAGAATTTAATAAAACTTTCCAAACTGTATGTAACTATCCTGATACATTTAAAGTGTACTACCGCATGAGTATAGAAATGTTTTATTAAATTCTTGAAGGAATATAAGACAACATATCCGGCCAACCTTCAGAGCATGCATCAGTCCCGAAGAAAAACTTAGTATCACCATAAGGTAAGTAAATTTACGTAAGTAATTTGTTTTAGGTACTTAGCAACGGAAATGTCATTTCGATCCCTGGGCCTAACATTTAGAATGAATGATTACACAGTAGGCAAATGTGTATGGTCAGTTGTGGATGCAATATGGAACAATTTTTACGAGTGACATCTGTCTGTTCCTGATCAAAAATAATTTGAACAAATATCTGTCGGATTCAACGAACGGTGGAATTTCATTCATGCCATTGGATGTATTGCTGGCAATAACATCCGTATTAAATGTCCAAAACAAAGTGGAACTACTTATTTTAACTATAAAAAGTATTTTTCGTTTGGGCTAAAAGCTGTAGCGGACTACCGCTGTCGATTTCTTTTTGTGGATATCGGTGGATATAAAAAGCAACATGACGGATAAACTTTTACTGCTTCTACTTTGTCTACGTTTTTAGAAAAATGCCATAATACTTTACCATAACCTTTACCGATCGAAGGAATAGCCACAAATTTGCCATTTGTTATGCTTGAATTTGTTATGCCTGAATAGGCGCTGTTCCATGGCAAAACGAACGCATTTAGAACAAATATTAACAATTACTGCTAAAGTATTACATAAAGTATAACGATAAAGTATTAGGTATTACGTAAAGAAGGATACTAAAAATATCTTATCTGGATCATGTCACCAACGTTGAGGTCCTACAGCGCATGACGAAAGAAAAAGAAGTTCTTAATTTAAATAAACAACGTAAGCTTGAGTACCTCGGCCACGTGATGCGGAACGAAGAAAAATGTCGAATTCTTCAACTCGTTATGCAGGGTAAAGTATTTGGGAGAAGAGGACCGGGACGCCGTCGTATCTCGTGGTTGAAAAATCTCCGACAATGGTTTGGGATGACCTCAGCGGAGCTGTTTCGCAGAGCAGTCAACAAAACCATGATAGCCTTGATGATCGCCAACATCCGGACCGGATAAGGCACTGAAGAAGAAGAAGTAAAAAAGGAATTATAATAATTACTACTTTTATATTTTATTCTTCAATAAAAAGTCAACATATTATATATATATATATATATATATATATATATATATATATATATATATACTTTTTGTAGCCAAAACTTTATATCCAGCATTGATATTCTTATTTAATCGGTAAAAGATACATGTTAGTTTAGGAGAACCAAAAATGTCAAAATCTTAAAATCATCTGCGTAATGTGCATAGCGCATCTCGCATGGTAAAGGTAAAAGTTTAAGGTGGGATCCCTAGATCCTTGTTACACTAAGCAGAAAAAGAATATTCCTCGCTTACAGCTGGTAAGGGGGAAATATTATTTAACTGCTAGATAATGAAAACATTCGTAGAGTACCAGTGTAATTGCAGTGGATTAATTAGCTTACGAAAAGTTGTTCTCAAACTATGAACAATTTATGTATTGTGCATTTATTTATTTAAGATATAAAAAAATTATGTAAAATCATTGATGTTTTGTTTAATGTGATAATGTTAAACATTTCGAGATTATTGGTTTTAGTAAAGTCGTTGTAAAATCTGCATTTTAGTTTTTTTCGTTATTCCTTTAAAAGTAGCAATAAAAGCGAAATTTATGTTGTCACGTTATAACTATTTTGTTTACAGTAAATTTTATATAATCATAGTCCATAAGTCACTAAAGATGTTTCTTAATTACTCGTTCCACCCACGACCACTAAATATACATTTCAGTTTATTTTATACATTATCTATAAAAACATAAAACTAAACAATTTTTATAGTTAATAATCACCGATTACGAAATCGAGTTAACCGATATGGTTACTGGAACTTTCTTCCAAGTCCGCATATATTCAGATTCGTAGTGGTCTCGCCAAAAAAGTCAACCGGATCTGAGCCCACATAAACGCGATTTTCTTTGGGTGAGTCGTAGTTGGGTTAATTTTGTAAAAACAGGGAGGCCCAAATGACTACAGAGAAACTTTTATATCACCAATTAAAAAATAAATTTGCTAAGAATCAATTTAATATTGATTATCCTTGAGAAATTAGCAAATATTTTAATAGATCTGTAAAAAGTAAAATTCTGAATGATTCATTCATAGAAGTCAGCTTCCAAATAAATATGTAATATATTCCAAATGTATGTAATAGAATCTTTTTTGTTAATTTGTATTTTGAAAACGATAATGACGATGGAGATCGGCGTATCAAACTGTGAGTTGTAAAAAACATTCTACTCAGAAATCTCCAAAATTGTATAATGTGATGACTCACGGTTCACTTTACATAACAAAAAATAAAAGTTAGCCATCTGTTTCATTGTCGAAAAAAGCCGAAAATCTAATTGAAAAATGGTTTCGAAATGTCTTCAAAAAGATTATTTCTGCGTTTTTTTCTAAAGCATGTGCCACAGATCATATGCACAAAATATAACAGATACCCTGTGTACAGTATATTAAGACGTGAATCGTCCGCATATTACTTAAATTGTCATGGACGTAGGATGTTACCATCGAAGAAGAAAATATTAAGTATGATAAAATATTTTAGACAAGCTGGATAGCTATCACACTAATGTGTGAAGAGAGGAAGAGGTGAAAAGATGCCTAAATAAATACTTGGATAGACATACTCATAACCGCAGTTAAAATAGGAATCTATTTTGTGAAGATTTTTAAAAGAGTGAAGTAATTTCTAAAGATTTCTAGAGATATTGCTGAAGATTCCTTAAATTTCTGAAGTGCTCCAAAAATATCTGAATTTCTGTGACCATTTGATAAAATTTTTAAAAAGCTATAATAATTTTATATGTTTGCCTAAAATGTTTGATGTTTTGCTGTGTGGCTGTGAAAATTGGATAATGGCCAGAACAGAAAAAAAAATAGATGACTTAAAAATATATACATATATATATATATATATATATATATATATATATATATATATTATATATATATATATATATATATATATATATATATATGTATATATATATAGATATATATATATATATATATATATATATATATATATATATATATATATACATCCTACTATCATTTTGGCATCGATACATTATGCTTTTACCATCAATTTAGCATCGTCTTGCAAAGTAGCATCTGTATATCGACGCTACTTTACAACACCTATGTAACTTTTTTTCTGTACTTGTTACAAGAATTTTAACCATCTCACTGATTAGAGATTTGATACCGTGTTGGTATTTTAAAATATCGGCTTTCTCTTTTTATCCCTTACTGAGTTATATAAGTTTATTCCAGAAAATGTTTGAGTCTAAAATGATGGTACGGTGAAAATATTATATATATTTAGTTCAGGGTTTTACCGTTTACTCGATGTCATTATATACATAAAAATGTATATCCAACTTTCATTATCAATCATTTTAGCATCAGCAATTTGGCATCGCTGTTGAATATAATATTACCCACAACGAAATAGTAAATTTAAAAATATATATATTTTTTTCATCCATAAATCATTCTGGCATCATGTATCTTCGCTCCAATTGGTCCAGTCGTGACGTACAGTATCTCAAATGATAGGATTTAACCAATAAAATACAATAAGACAGAAAAATCAAATACAGCAGCATGTCAAAAAGGCCTTAGTTATATATCTTCGTTTCTATAAGTCCAATCGTGACGTACAGTATCTTAAATGATAGGATTTAACCAATGGAAAACAATGAAATAGAAAAATCGGATACAGCAACATGCCAAAAGGGCCTTAGTTGTGTATCTTCGGGTCTATTATTCTAATCATGACGTGCAGCACCTCAAATGAAAGGTTTTAGCTAATAAAATACAATAAGGTATAAAAATTAAATGGAGTAGCATGTCAAAAGGGCCTTAGTTATGTATCTTCGGTCCTATTAGTCCAATCGTCACGTACGATATAGCAAATGGTAGCACTTAACTAATAGAATACAATGACTTAGAAATCAAATACAGCAACATGTCAAAAGGGCCCTATTTACATATCTTCGTTTGTAGTGGCACAATCGTGACGTACAGTACCTCAAATGATAGGATTTAACCAATCAAATACTATGAGACAGAAAAATAAAATACAGCATACATCAGCCTGTCAAAAGGGCCTTAGTTATGCATCCGCGGTCCTGTTAGTCCAATCGTGAAAGGGCCTAGTTATGTATCTTCTATCCTATTAGTCCAATCGTGACATACAGTACCTCAAATGATATCATTTAACCAATAGAATGCTACGACGTAGATCAAATACAGCAACACGTCAAAAAGACCTTAGGTATAAATATTTGCTCCTATATATGCTATGTCAAAAGAGCCTTAGTTATGTATCTCCTGTCCTATAGGTCTAATCATGACATATGGAGCCTAAATGATAAGATTTAATGGAGATAATACGATGGTGGAGACAAAGTAAACATGGCGGCATGTAATATCACGGTAAACTGGCAGCAATAAAACGTAATAACCCACAGAGGTCTATGGCATATTACGTGACAGAATTTAGCGAATAGCATATGATTTGCATACGTCTACTTTTAGTCAACTACTGTACATATGATAAACGCGAAAAAGTTCCAACATTCACTGTTAGACATATGCCTCCCGTTCACTGCACACATTTACTGCTCCTTGACGCTGTGACGTAAATTGGATAGGATTTAACAAATAGAATGACAGAAAATTAAATAAGACAGTGTGTCAAACGTGGAATGCATCGTAGAACGTGAAATATATAATATACATTTAAGAATATGAAATAATACACCATTTAAAAAAAATGACGTTAGTTGAGGCAGATCAGACCAGAAAAAAATGTCAACATTTGCAGAATACTTAGCTAGTATTTTTAAAATATACCAACCAGATAATAATAATCAAGCAATAGAACACTGAAAACTTTTGTTTTTAACTGTACGCCCATGAATGACTAGCCATTTTTAAATACCTTTTGATATTGCTTTTTTTTATTGTATTTTTCCCATTTTTCAAGATAATTCTTGTAGGGATATATTTATTTATAACATACGGTCTTATGGTATTACGAACAGTATTACGGCTTTAATTTGTACCACACTGCTAATTGAGAACTATGTTTGTAATGCAATAAGAGGTCCTGATATACGAGACACCAGTGACTCATGCCCCACTGATACAAATCCGACAGGAATATGCATTTCTATAAAAACAATAGATTATTTGTTTTGTGTATTAATTAAGTTTAGGTAAACGAACAAGACTTGCATTATAAAAGATTTTTCTAAATGTAGAATGTAAACCATATTTCGTATGCTTTGTGAAAGAGAACCAGTTTATAACATTCCGGACGACGCAAAAACACTTTTTTATTAGAATATTGGTCGATAAATTATAATCATAGTTTAAAAAACGAATTTATGTGCATATGGTCTACTACAAAAAATGTAAAACCAAAATCTTGATTAAAAAAGTGGCAACCGGTTACTTATAATGAAATTTACCCCCATTATTGATTTCACAAGTGAAAAAATGTGTCAACAAAAAACCAGTTTTAATTATTACAATATTTCAACATAATAGTTTTATCTTGGTTTAATCAGGTGAAAAGAAAAATTATACACAAGTGCTAAAACCACAAGCTATTCTCGATTATAACTTGGTGAAAAAGAGTGTTGATTTTAGTAATCAAATTGCTTCTTACCAGAACCCAATATCCAAAATTCTGAAGTGGTACCGGAAAGTGGCAGTGAAATTAATATTTAATACCGCAGTAGCCAATGCTTAGTTGTTAAATAATAGAAAAGGCGAAAAAGCGACAACCTATCATTGAGTTCAGATTGGTGTTCGCAAAGACATTTGCAAATAAATAAATGTTGGAACGCTCACGACCAGTTACACCCAAAAAATACCATCTTAGGCAAAGCGACGTAGGTAATAAAAAGAGAAGAAAGTGTACAAGATATTACAAAAGTTTAAGAAGGAACATGACTAGTAGAAAGACCGATAGAAAAGTTAAAATAGTTAAAACATACTGTGGAGCATGTGATGGTAAAACTGCAATATGTCTAGTGTGCTTCAATAAAGCACATTAAAATACAATTTCACTTATACAGGAACTATTATTACGTGAAAACGTATTGTTCCTCAAGTACCCTTATAGTATTGAAAATCGTAAATTATTAGTTTCTATTAGTACGTTTTTATTGTTAATTACCTCTGTAAAAGTGAGTTATAAAATTGTTTTTGTAAATTGTATTATATTTGTAAAAAAAATAGATGTAAATAATATGCTTTCGACATCTAAAAAAGCTAGATGTGAACATAAACGTAGATTGACCACTGATAACTTCTATAATAGTGTTCAATAAGCTAGACAATCTAGACAATTGCTCATAGTCTATATTAAGAAATAACCGAATAGACAATCTCTACTTGTCAAAGAAACTAAAAACAACGTGAGATGGTCAGTATTTACAGTCCTGAAGAAATATGTGTGACCAAATGCAGAGATAAACGAGATATATACATGATATATTCAGAATTTCGTTGTCAGAGGGTTAGAATTAGATCAAGAAGAGGATTGATATTTAAAAGAGTTAATTGATTAATATAATAAAAATAAATGTGGTATACACTTACGTGAACAAATGCTGAGCTACTATTCATGTGAACATATAACATATTTCTTATATAACAGTGGATATCAAAAGAAGATTTCCCTTTGCGATTTTAAACTTTCAGTCAATGGGAGTCTTTAAGGACCAAATTCCAAGTACCTACCTATTAAAAAACTGGTAGTCCACCATTTATATTAAAATTTTCCAAAAACTGTTTTAAGAAAAACTAGTTAAGCGCAATACATGATGTCGTATCCTGTTGGCATCACTTAGCCTCTCCTACTCAATTCCTATCTTCACCTCCACGCTGGTACACACCGGTAACCTGAGCAACCCCACTGGAGACTGGGTAACCAACCCCAGTGGATGGTGGGGTCAGGGTAGACGAAGAAGGGAGCCTTGGTCCTCCGATGAAAAGGGGGTTGAGCGAAGGGTTAACAACCCTTCCTTGTAGAACTCAATTGTTGCGAATACAATGGCTAATGAAACAAACGGACGGATCTCATAACAACGAACTCAGCACAGAAAAATGGACATGATTATGGATTTAAAATTTAGAACCCGAAACGTGCGAACCTTCTTAAAGGCAGGAGCTATGATAAGTATGGCAGAAGAACTTGAAAAATACGGAGTTGAAATATTGGCACTGCAGGAAATCAGATGGAAGAGCCAGGGAGAAATTCATAAGAATAAATTCTCACTATACTACTCCGGAAATGAAATGAGACAAGGTGAAAGAGGAGTAGGGTTTATAATAACCAAAAAACTGCGGAAAGCCATTATCGCATTTACACCAATATCAGATAGAATTTGCACCATAAGATTTAAAGGTAAATTTCATAACGTGACAATGATTAATGTATATGCACCGACGGAAGAGGCTGATGAAGAAGACGTTGAAAGATTCTATGGAGAACCACAGGATGTATGTGATAAAATCCAAAGACACGATGCTGTTAAAACGTTAGGCGATTTTAATGCTAAACTGAGGAAAGAAGAAACGTTTGCAAATATATTTGGGAAACACAGTTTGCACACTGAAACCAGTCAAAATGGACTCAGGGTGGCACAGTCCGGAGCAGCAAATAATTACGTAGTTGTCAGTACTAACTTTCAGAGAAAAGATATCCATAAAGGAACATGGAAAATACCAGGAACTAAGGAAGCAAATCAAATTGACCATATACTCATCTCAAAAAGATGGGCAACAGACATAACTAATGTCAGAACGTATTGCGGGGCGAACTCTGACTCAGATCACTATCTTGTAGGGGCAAAATTACGGTAGAAAATAGCGACAGTAGCAAAAGGGAAAAATATTCAAATCAAAAAATGGAATGTCGAAGAATTCAAAAGCGCAACAAAGAGACAAGATTACAGAAATGCTCTCCAAATAAAACTCAACTGAACTAGAGAGGAAGATACTGCAGAGGAGGAATTTAGACAATTAGAAACAATTATAACAGAGTCAGCAGAGGAAACTGCCAAAAGGCAAAGAAATGCGGAATGGTATGATGATGAATGCAGAACTGCAGTAGAGGAAAAAAGGCAAGCTAGGCTTAACCAACTTCAAAGAAACACAAGAAATAGCAGTGAGATTTATAACGAAAAAAGAATACAAGCGACTAGAATATGCAGAAGAAAGAAAAAGGAGGCTATGAAAAAACAAGTATAAGGAATCGTAAAGCATAACAACAGACGCGAAAGCAGACAATTCTATAAATGCATAAAAGAAAGCACACAGTCATTTAGACCAAAACTAACGATATGCAAAGACAAGGACCGAGAACTACTAACAAATAAGCAAAAAATTATAATGAGATGGAAACAATATTTCGAAGAAAATCTAAATGCAGACAACGAAAATGATCAGAACGAGACAAAATATTATACGGCGGAGCTGCACATCGAAAATCCGAGTTATAAATAATATTATATAAGTAGTTCAAATAATAAATAAAGTAAAAAACAATAAAGCACCAGGAACGGATGGAATTTTGGCAGAATTATTAAAGCATGGAGGATCCGAACTCTGGGAAAGAATCCATTACCTAATAACATTAATATGGACGAAGGAGCAAATGCCAGAGGAATGGACAGTTGGCCTCATACAGCCAATATATAAAAAAGGAGATAAGAGGGAATGCCAGAATTATAGGCCAATTACATTGCTAAGTAATATACAAAATTCTTTCTGGTATAATCTACAATAGATTATTAGAATACTCCGAAAATATAATTGGTGATTATCAAAATGGATTCAGACCAAATAAAGCCACTACAGATAACATATTCATACTAAGAACGATACAAGAAAAAGCTTATGAATACGACATGGACCTATATACTATGTATATAGACTTTAAACAATCTTTTGATAGTGTGACAAGAGACAGAATGCTGGAAGACCTGTATAATCTAGGTATACCTAAGCAATACATCAGCTTCATAAAAATGACGTTGCAGGGTTCAAAAGCCGCAGTCAGAGTAGATGGAGAACTGACTCCCCTGTTTAACATCAACATGGGAGTAAGACAGGGAGATGCCCTATCAACCATGCTATTCAACCAAGTTCTTGAGGCAGTCATCAGAAAAACCAATATAACCGGCCATATAAACACCAAATTAGTACAAATTACTGCATATGCAGACGATGTAGCCATCATTAGTAGGAATAAGCCACGACTAATGGAAGTGTTTAAACAAATTGATCCTGAAGCAAGAAAAAGAGGTCTCAAAATAAACGAAGCAAAAACGAAGTATATGACAGTCAAAAGAATAACTGACAATGAAAATAATATCACAATAGACAACTATACTATCGAACGAGTGGATGCCTTTACATATCTCGGCACAGAAATCAATCAGAAAAACTCCGTAAGTAGCGAAATTAATGCACGTATTTCCAGCGGGAATCGTACATACTATGCTAATAAAAGATTGATGACATCGAAATTATTAGACAAAAGAACCAAAATGACTATCTACAGAACACTGATTAGACCCGTAGTAACCTATGGATGTGAAACTTGGGTAATGGCGAAAAAAGATGAAGCCCAACTCAGGACATTCGAGAGAAAAATACTGAGGAAAGTATAAGGTCCGGTACAAGAAGAAGATGGCACATGGAGAATCAGAAGAAACGACGAGGTTAATGAGTTAAATGAAGATTATGACATTGTAAGATTTGTGAAAAGTCAAAGACTGTCATGGCTGGGACATGTGCAGAGACAAAACGATGCAAAAACAACAAAGAAAATGTTACAATGGAAGCCCATAGAAAGGCGAAAAAAAGGAAGGCCCAGAACGAGATGGTTGGATGACGTGGAAGACGACCTGAAAACAATCAACGTAAGACAATGGAGAAGAAGGGCACAAGAGAGATCTGAATGAAAGGACATAGCCAGACAGGCAAAGACCCGTCCAGGGTTATGATGCCAAAAGAAGAAGAAGAAGAAGAAGGTGCTGCAAATTAGTATCAGTTATTCATTCTAATGTAAAAAGTTTTTTAATATTATTTTTTTATTTTTCTTTAAGTATTTTTAACTTTTAAAGCAACATTTCCACAAATTTTATTATAGTAAATAAAAAATTATACATTTACATAGTTATTTATTATTTTAATAGAAAACAAATAAACATGAACAGTGCACTGGTAGCATATACAATATATTTTAAATTTAATTTGAAACAAAAAAAATTATATTCTACATAAACAAACAAAATTTAACCAAAAATTAATACTAATTTTAAAAAACTAACCGTCTGTACATCAACATATTTTATTGGAGACGAACGTTTTTCTCGTATTTGTCAATTTTACAAGAATAATACAAGTATTACTCATCTGTTGCTGCCAGCGGCAAAATTCGTTTCGATCGTTCATTCATAATTTTTCACAATTCTCTGGGAAAAATTACCTGCTAAATAAATATACAACCAAACCATAATAATAAATCCGAGAACCCTAAAAACCGGTCTGTAAGGTTGAATGTCGGTCGGTGAACTATACTAAAACGGATCGATATGTATGTATCTATGTTTCAAATAAATATATATATTTTGGCAACATCTCGTGATTCTGTATTGACGCAAGACACAATGATTTGACCTATAGGGAGTTAAAATGTCTGTTGAGTGTAAAAAAATAAATATATAAAAAAATCGATATATTAAAAAACTGACAACAATGTCAAGCCTAAAAAGATACACTAAACGAATATACATGACTTATAATTTGAATATGATAGAATTTCTGGGTGATGCTAAATTACTGCAACGTGAAAAGAGTTCGAAATGATGGTGGGATGTATATATATATATATATATAATATAATATATATATATATATATATATATATATATATATATAATATATATATATATATATATATATATATATATAAATTACTATGATGTTTTGTTTGTGTATTTATTTTCATGAGCAATGAGTATTTTTTTAATAACAAATATAGGGTTTTTGTCGCGGTTCTCAAAGAATTAGTTTGTAAGCACTTTTTGACATTATCTGTATTATAATTATTATGAAACACACAAATATATATCTATTATAGACAATATAAATTTAAAATCAACTATCTTTAAACTGAAATTCTGACAATAATTAAATTATATTAACAAAATTTGGTACCTTTCCATTACTGAATGCCTAAATGAAATTGTTTTCCAAGATAAAGATTTTAATCACCACTCAATGTCTTCATTATCATCCTCGGTTATTCTTCTTTTTGTGAAATTGCATTGCCAAATACACCACAATGTTTTAATTATCAGCTTCCACCATTTTAAAATATTTTTCTTCTTAATAGCATTTATAGATCGGTAAAATATTCTTCCTTCTTTATTGCTTTTTTTTGTTTATTCTTATTTCTATTAATCTTTTTTTTTCTTCCAATCTCCAATCACCATATAAATATTATAATTTTTAATTTCTTCCAATCTCCATATACATAGTTTAATTTTTAATCTCCAACTAATACTCTCTTAATATTATTTTTTTAATCTTCATTTAATATACTTTCCAATACTACTGAATCACTGCATTACTGACTATTGAATACTGTATACTATCTACTCTAATATTGACCATTGACTACTGCATACTGTGTACTGTCCATTTAATACTAATAAACTAATACTGACCATTGCATACTGACTTTTATACTCTAATACTGACCACTGACTACTGCATACTGTCCTCTCTCCTCCAAATCACAGAGTATTTATATCATTTTATAAATTTCATATATCTTTATCATAGATTATCATATATCATATAATTATCATTATCACAGACTTTAACAAAGATAGCTTAAGGATTTAGAATCTACGGAAATCAACAAATTAAAAAACACAGATATAATTCTGAATGACCAACTTGAGACAAACAGTTCTCCCCTCCTCAACCTATTTCATTAGAGACTATAAATTGTAAATGCATGCCAAAAATAGATCACTTGAGCAAGGCAATCAGCCGAAACAGCTGTAGTGATAAGAGTTAAAATAAATTTTGTGGAAGTTTGAAAACAAGGTTTTCAGTGTTTTATTGTTACATAAAATGAATTTCCATCAAGTAACGGTCGAAGCCATCAATTACTTGAATGAAAATATATTTGAATCCTTCTATTTCATAGATATTTAAATGTTCGCGAATATTCTACTACGAAAATAGGTTAAATTCTTTCTATTGACGTCTTATTTTAAAGGTTTAGATAATTCTTTTACTTTTCTATCAAGAATTTCATGGAAATTTGGAAATTTTCAAATAATATCAATGTCATAAATTTGTGTATAATAATTAAGTGTGTGTGAATGTAAAGTAATTTTTAAAATTTTAAATATAGGAATAGGTTTTACACTTAACAGATATGACAGACTGATAAATTTTAACAACATTTTATAAAATCATTTATGATACAACCTCATTAAGTTTGTAAGTATCGAATTTTAATTAATTATAAAAATTTGAAAAAATTATTCATCACATTTGTAGCTCCCTGATGAAGGACATAACCAATGTCCGAAAGCTTGGATTAAAAATTTAGAAGAGTACACCTTTCGTTTTTATTGCTGCATACCCAATATTTAAAGTATACATATATATATATATATATATATATATATATATATATATATATATATATATATATATATATATATAATATAAAATTAGTGTTTCTTGGGTTTAGGTTTATTAAAGCTATATTATATATGTGGAACTAGATTTTATCTAGTTTCGGCAGGAAACCCAACGTGACACAGACATTAACGAACTGACAAATAAAAGTTGATATCTGATATCTCATGGTTTACTGTCATTAGTATATAATTATTTTTATATGGGCGTATAATTGATGTTTTTGAAAAAGGTAAAGTGGAGATATGTTATGACTGTAAGAGCTTTTTATGCTGTTATATTCTTCTTCTTAACATGCCATACACCAAAGACCATGTTTCTTTTGTAAACTACATGGTTTTAACTGTATTGTTAATGGGATGTAAGGTAATATCCAGAACATTTATTTTATTATTTTGTTAAATTTCTATAGTAAATTTTAATTTTGGATGGTAACTTTTGAAAATATCTAAAATTTCGGTTGTTTTATTTGTTGGAATAGCACAGATACAGTCATCGATATAGTGGTAGAAGAATGGTACATTAAAATCTAAATGACTCATGACAGATTCTTCTAAGTCTTTCAGAACTAGTAGGGCAATGCCATTAGAAATACTTGCACCCATTGCACATCCATCCATTTGTTAGTATATTTCGTCCTTATATAAAAAGTATGTTGAGTTTAACGTTAACTCTACAGAGTAAGACCACTTATTACTCAATAAATATTGTATGTCCAACAATTAGTTCATCTTCCAAAATAAATTCTACAGACTAATAAATGGTGCCTCAATGAAATTTTCACTATCTCCAGTAATGGAGCCATTTGGCCCCATGGCAGGGATGCTTTGGTGTCTTTTTAAACCCATCTGAATGGTATACATTCTAGTATCCAGTTAATGATGGAGATGGAAACTGATTCATCCCTGCCTACGTTATCATAAAGAAAAACCAATCCCAAGGTTTTCATCACTCATTTTATCGCAAACCACCCACCCATACCAATCGTTACTTGCATGCCAACTCTCATCATCCACCTTTACAAATGAATTCAGTCATTAATACCCTTGTCTCCAGATCAATACGCCTTTGCGATGATGCAAGATGCAAAGTTTAAATTTTCGGTACAATTTCAACAGTTTTTAACTTTATTTGACTAACAGTGTAAGCGCACTTTTAAATAAATATAATTTTTTCCAGCTAAGAGAACTTTCGAATCAACTCAGGGCGTGTGAGTCATTATATGGTAGGTACTAGATATTATTGTCTGTGATAAAAAAAAACTAGAACTAGATACCAGTATGAATTGACCGAGATATTCTGAAATTTTTACCATAATCTTAACTAACTCGTTGAGGTTTTGTAATATTGTGAAGCTCGTAGAATGTTAAAATTTACACTATTTTCTTTAAGACATTTAATTTTCACAATCAAAATATTAACTTGAGATTAAATCAGGCAAATACATTAATAATATAACAATCTTATTTTTTTTAATCTATATTTCATAGATTTTTTTGTCAGTATGTCCTTTTTTAAGTAAGTCTTTTGTAAGTCTTTTTGTCCCGTAGACCACGTCCCGATATTTTTGGTTTTCATAGACTCCGTGAAGTCGAATTTTTCGAAATTTATTCGATGCATTTAACCCCTCTGTGGCTCAGTGGTAAGAGCGCCTACCTTTGAACCTAAAGGTCGTGAGTTCGAATCTCACCTGGGTGAAGAAATATTCGTTTATTAAAAATTAATGAATGAAAATAATTTCTATCCTTGTGCGATCGGTACTCACCGGAGGGACCGCAGACGTTGGGATACAAATAGCGTCTCTTAGCAAAGACAATGACGTCGACTTTGCTAAGTATCAAGACAATTACTCTACACACACACACACACACACACACACACACACACACACACACACACACACACTACACTCTACACTAGATACCTGACTGTAAAAATTCACTGTACCATGCCATGTACCATTAGTTGTCGACGCATTAAACTCAATAAAAAAAAAACAATATTCGATGCACTTAAGTATATTTAAGAAAAAAATTACTTTAAAATGTATTTTTGTTTGTTGATACACTGCATCCCAATTTGATGTTTTTGTTTTAATTTAATTTTTTGTGTGGGCACTAATGAGAGATTTTGTGCTGTTATCTAATGAGAGGGAGAAACTTAATGCTCTGAGCTCAATTGTTCAATTTGTGCTTTAGTTTATTAGCAGTTCAATTAGTTCAATTAGTTTAGATCTCAATTAGTTGATTGGAGTCTTAAATATCCACATTCAACGAGTTGAAACTTTTCTTTTTTTGTAAGCAGATTGGTAACCACGCTTAAATCCGTTTCCACTAGATAGGAACAAGAAGATGGAAAAGCAATCAAAAAATTGTTTAAGAGAGAATTCAGGATGAGAAAAAATATAGCTTTCTGAAGAAAAAATGGTTGATAGGCTTTTTTGAGTTTTATCTTAATTTCTTTGTTAGTGCCAAGTGCAGTATTTCTTGTATTATGATACATTTTTGCACTGTTACAATGTGGGATGATAATCCATTGTGCTATTTTCTAAGATCTTGAAGCCTGGTAGTAAAATCTGTGTCAACGATATTTAAATGTTGAACGTACACTAAAAAGTCATTACAGTAAATCTTTCAGTCTTTTGTAGTATTATATTAATATTATATTCTTAACTTAGAAGTACTTCACTTGAAATCACTTGAATCGGCTGAAAATAAAAGCAGTCAAATTTCTTCTGATGATGGCTGGAGTCTGAGGAATTTGCTGGGCTAACGAGGAATACGGGTCTTAGTTAAGAAATTTGATCGTCACACCAGTCAAATCTCGAATAAAAGGGGCCACCGTCCGAACTGAGACATAAAAGGTGGCTTCATACTATGATTACGAGTGACTTTCACACCAGGATAAAGGGGTTGCCTCTAAATGAGAGGCAACTTAGACTATGATACTATAAGAGCCCTAATTAGACGAAAAAACGAAAAAACAAAAAAATAAATATGCAAAGAAACAAAAGATACAAAATTAATCTCGAAACACACGTCGAACGTCTCTTACATCTTGATGCACGACGAGAAAATAAAATAAACTTGAGGTTTAAAACATAGTTTATTCCAATATTTGTTAATATATCCATCAGCTTGTCATGTATTTCTGTATCAAACGCTTTATGGTAATCAATGAAGCATGCATATATATGACAATACACATCGCTACATCGTTAAAATAGCACTTGAGTGCTACAGAGAGCCTCACTCGTACCCACTGCGTACCGAAAACCAAACTGTATACGGCTGATTTTTTTTTCATTTTTTTTTGTATACGTCTACATCCTTTGCCATTTAGAAATAACTTTAAAACGTGGCTCATTAAGCTGATGTTCCGGAAATCATTGCAGGACACGAATTTTTTTTTTTGGAGAGTAAAAAACTAAGGGCCTAGAAAAAGGCCTTTAGTCCCCGGCGGCCCAACGGTCCCTGGTGACGGTAGCCGTCAGATTGGACCAAGGACAGAGGGTGCAAAGAATCACCGAGATATTGGCACTTATAACGTAAGAATGCTTGCACCTCAAGATAAGCTCATTGAATTAGAGGAAGAACTTAACTGCATAAAATGAGATGTATTGGGACTTTCCGAAATACGAAGAAATGGAGAAAATCAATCAGTTTTAAAATCAGGGCATTTGCTTCATTCCATTGGAGAAAACGATAAGGCAGCTGGCGGCGTAGGCTTTCTAGTGAACGAGAAACACCTAGATAAAATTATAAAAATAGAGAGTGTAAGCTCAAGAGTTGTGTACCTCATATTAAAACTGAACGAGAGACGCTCTATTAAGATTATCCAAGTATATGCACCCACGACGAGCCATAGCGATGAAGAAATTGAAAATTTTTATGAAGATATACATAGAGCTATAGAAAAAGATAAAACCCACCACCTAATCTTAATGGGCGATTTTAACGCTAAACTTGGATTTTAAGAAGATAACGCAGAAGTGGCTATGGGTTCATTTGGATATGGTGAACGAAATGATAAGGAGGTGTGCTACTACATTTTTTGTTGCATCATCGGCTCTATGTGATGAACACATTTTTCAAAAAGAACCAACAACGTAAGTGGACGTGGGCTAGTCCAGATGGCATAACAAAAAACGAAATTGATTTCATCATCACAAATAGCAAAAATATTATCCAAGATGTTACAGTTGTCAATAAAACGACTATTTAGAGTGACCATTGGTTGGTTAGAGCAAAAATTAAGATCAACATTATACGAGAGCGATTAGATTGACAGGAATGATAACAGAGAGGCATTCTAATAAATGGAAATCGATAGAAGAGAGAGTAGCTTATCAGAATCTCATAACTTCAGAATTGATAGAAGTAGAACAACTAAATGAAAATTCATTAGATATAGAGGTGACAAATATGCGAATAAATACTGAGATTCGAAACGCCCATACAAAATATAAGGAAAAAGGAAAAAACAAGATGGATAAACTTACTCAAGCTACTAAAGATCTTATAAACAAAAGAAGAGAATGGAAAGACAAATACACAGATAATTTTGTAACATTAAGATAGTTAAACAAAAAAGTCACAAAATCCATTCGAAAATATATCAGAAATTACAACTTTGAATACATAACTCTGATAAAAATAAAAGTTTAAATGTTCTGCGCCGACAAATGACTGAAAAATCAAAAAATATTTGTAAAGTTGTAAATAAAAAAGGAGAAACTACAACTAAACTATAACAAATAAGAAAGATATATAAGAATCAAATACCAAAAGTTCAAAATGTATGCTCAGAAGATATCCCAGATATCACAACAGAGGAAATAAAATCAGCTCTCTCGGAGATGAAAAACAATAAATCACCTGGAAAAGATGGGATAGTCATTGAACAAATCAAAGAAGGAGGAGGAACGTTACTAAATGTGTTGTAAAATATGTTCAATGCTTGTTTGACAAGAGGCATAACGCAATAATAACCATAATGCACAAAAAAGGTGACATTTCAGACCTAAAGAACTATAGACCTATTAGTTTGCTCTCTTATACATACAAACTATTCATGAAGATAATAACAAAACGACTTGTGAACAAACTGGATAAATACCAACCTTGTAAACAGGCTGGGTTCCGTTCCAGATACGGAACAAATGATCATCTGCAAGTTGTAAAAACGCTAATAGAAAAGTGTACAGAGTATAACAAGCCTATCTTTCTTATATTCGTGGATTATGAAAAGGCGTTCGATATTATAAATCATCATAAAATGCTTCGAGCATTGGCTGACTGCCGCATTGACTACCGATATATTGCCTTGATTAAAAGTATTTACGAAACTGGTACAGCTTGTGTCCGCCTTCATGAAGATACCAAGAAGTTTCGAATAGAACGTGTAATTAGACACGGTAATACTATCTCCCCTAAATTGTTTACAGCTGTTCTTGAATATATGTTCAAGCAAATGCAACGAGAGGATAATATGGGAATTAACATAAACGGTGAAGATCTAAACCACCTAAGATTTGCCGATGATATCGTTTTAATATCTGATAGAGTTGATAAAGCTACAAAAATGCTGCACACGCTCTGTAAAGTGTCAAAAATAATTGGTCGTAAAATTAACACCTCAAAAACAAAATTTATGACCAGCCTTGTAGTCAGCGGTAAAATTCTGATTGAGAGCCATATCATCGACCCAGTAATAGCTTACAAATATCGAGGGTATGGGATTCGCCTAGGCCGAGATAATCAGACAACTTAAATACAAAGAAGGATAGGTCTCACATGGGCTGCCTTTGGTAGATTGAATAACATTTTCAAGTCTAGTATCTCAGTTTGTTAAAAAAGAAAGGTTTTTAACCAGTGCGTTTTACATATGGTTACAACCAGGTTCTTACATATGGTGCAGAAACACTGACTCTGACAAAAAGAACAATAGATAAAATAAGAGTTACACAACGCGCTATGGAAAGATCAATATTAGGTATTACCATCAGAGATAAAGTACCAAACCTAGAAATAAGAAGAAGAACAGGAGTCACAGATTTAGTTGAAAAAACCCAAGCCCATTTAGCCAGGTCTAAATGGGCTTGGGTCGGACATGTTGCCAGATTAACGGATGACAGATGGACCAAAAAGATTCTTCAATGGCGACCAAGGCAAGATACATATCGAAGCAGAGGACGACCACCGACTAGATGGATGGATGATATCAAGCGCATTACCACAAACTGGATGCAAGAAGCTCAAGACAGAAATAGGTGGAAAATTTTACGGGAGGCCTACGTTCAGCAGTGGACAAACATAGGCTAATTGATGATGATGAAAAATAAAGGTTAATTTTAGTCATGATCTTGACATTACTCCGTTTAAATATGTTATTGTATATTTTTATTAGAAGTTGAGTACCGTTGGTGTTAAATAGCTTTATGAGTTCAGCATATGCATTGTCAGAATCGGCTCAGAAGAAATACCGGACATAACCGACTATGAAATAAGAATGGCACTAAATCAACTAAAAACTAATACATGTCCGGGAGAAAATTAGATTACAGTTGAAATGTTGAAAATTCGTGGCAGAAAAATGGAAAGGTATTAAATATTTTATTTAATAAAGTAATTGATGAAGGAAACATTCCTCAAAAATGGTAAAACTCCGAAGCCATTTTACTATTCAAGAAAGGAGACAAAGCAAACATCGAGAATTACCGACCAATATCCTTGCTATCACATCTGTATAAATTACTACCTCAAATCATAACCAACCGCCAAACACATAAGCTCGATTTCTATCAACCTATCGAGCAGGCTGGATTCAGAAAACATTTAAATACCATAGACCACTTGCACACCGTAGGAACACTGATAGAAAAATGCACCGAGTATAATGTTCCAATTCATATGGCGTTCGTCGATTTCCATAAAGCATTCGATTCGAAAATATCCAAGAACTAAATGATATGTTACAACAATGTAATGCAGTTTCAGGAGCGGTAGGGTTAAAAAATGAACTACAGCAAAACAAAAATACTGAGCCGAGACCAGACAAATATAACAATACAAAATTATACCATAGAAAATGTTAAACATTATATATATATATATATATATATATATATATATATATATATATATATATATATATATATATATATATATATATATAGGTCATGTTATCAAACTAGGAAAACCAAATCAAAATGCTGAAATTAAAAAAAGAACACAACTGGCATGGGGCGCTTTCAGAAAACTAGCATATATCTTGAAAAACACCTCCATTCCTATAAACTTAAAGAAAAAGGTATATAACACATGCATACTACCAGTTTGTACCTACGGTTTGGAGACAGTAGCCCTTATCAAAAAATCTGCTAAAAAATTAGAAACAACGCAAAGAGCAATGGAACAAATCATGCTTGAGACAAGATTAGAAACACCGAGATAAGACGTAGAAGGAAGATTAGGGATATTGTGGAAGAAATTACAAAAATAAAATGGCGCTGGGCAGGTCACGTAGCACGATATAATGACAACAGGTGGATACGGAGAATTCCAGAATGGAGACCAACGACGACAACAAGAAGCATGGGAAGACCTCGAAAAAGATGGGTAGATGAGCAGTGGCAGGCAAACAGTGGATTAGATTGGCGCAAGATAGAGAAAGATGTAAGCAATTTGGAGAGAACTAAATTCAGGAGTGGATGGAATATGGTTGACAAAGAGAGATTGTCAGATCCAGGAGCTTTGCCATGTTTTAGTTGTGATATTGCTTTTCTCACTTCATCTGATATAATTGGTAAATGGGCATTACATATGTAGGACGGAGGTTGTTTAAACTTATTATCATCAAAGAATTCTTGTATGTATTTGGTCCATATGCATATTTCTTGATTTTTATCTGTGATGATGTTTCCCTGTTGATCTTGCAGTTTGTTAGCTGTGTTGGATTTTTAAAGACCAACTGCTTGCTTTACCTTTTTATGTATATTATCATGTTTTATTTCAACAACTCTATCTCTTCACACTGTGTTTTTAATCAATTTTCTTTCTGCTTTCGTATTTTGGTTAATATGTTTTTCTGAATATTTTTCTAAATTCTTTTGTTATTTTTTGATTTTCTTCTTTCTTCCCTTAGTTGCAGTATATTGTCATTCATCCAACTTTTCCTCTTCTTTTTATTTTCTATTAGATGTTCTTCTCTGATCTTGTTAAAGGTTTTACATGTATTCTTCTGGATCATATGTTTGCTACATGATACATAGCTTTTCTGAAAGAATCTGTGCGACTGTCACGTTTTCACATCTCTTGTTACTATCCTTTTTTGTAATCTTTTTAAATCTTAACGTAAATTTACCAATAACAGAAATATGATATGGCGATACGTCAGCACCGGAATAACTTTTAACTGATAGCATCTGATAGGCATCCAGTACGGAATTTCTTGTTCACCGTTATGTAATTAATTTTATTTTTTATTATGTTTCCTGGTTGATCTTGTGGAGAGACCCAAGTATACAAACGTCTTGGTGGTAGTTTGAAGAACGTATTTAGTATTGAAAATTCTTCTTCCTCTACAAATAGTTTTAATCTTTCTCCCCTTTCATTTCGCTTCCCTAGACCAAAATCACCAATTAATTCACCGCTTTTCTCTTTACCAATTTTTGAATTCAAGTCACCCATAATAATAGTTGTATTTTCTATTTTCTTCTTCTTCTTAAAGTGCCCTCTCCTCAATGGAGGTTGGCTACTACAATTTTAAACTCTTCTCTATCTTCAGCTGTTCTTATTAGCTGTTCAAAATTTAGCCCTGTCCATTGTCGGATGTTTCTGAGCCATGATAGTCTTTTCCTTCCTAGGCCTCTCTTTCCCTCGATTTTTCCTTTCACTATAAGTTGGGCATATTGGTACTTATGATTTCTCAGTATGTGGCCTAGGTATGATGTTTTTCTTACTTTTACTGTGTTAAAAAGTTCTCTTTCCTTGCCTATTCTATGCAGCACTTCTTCGTTTGAGGTATGCGATGTCCATGAAATTTTTAGTATTCTCCGGTAGATCCACATTTCAAAGGCCTCCAATTTATTTACGGTTGATGTTTTAAGGGTCCACGTTTCAACTGCATATAGAAGAGTCGACCAGACGTAGCATTTTGATAAACGTAGTCGAATTTCGAGTTTTATTCGAGAATCACAAAGCAGTTTTTTTTATTTTTTCGAAAGATTTTCTAGCCTGTTCGATTCTAGATCTTATTTCTTGATCAGGATTTAGGCTGCTATCGATCCAACATCCCAGGTACTTAAATCTATTGACCTGTTCTAAGATGTGCCCATTTATTGTGCAAGGTTGAGGTACGTTTTGGTTTTTTCGGATTGACATCACTTTGGTTTTTTTAATGTTTATTTTCATACCAAATTGCTCACAGGTAGAGTTGGTCTTGTCGATGAGTCGTTGTAGACCTGAGTCGGAATCCGCAATTAACACTGTATCATCGGCGTATCTGATACTGTTGATATTTACGCCATTCACCTTGACTCCATCCTTGGAATCCTCCAATGCTTCTTTAAATAGAAACTCGGAGTAAAGATTAAACAGCAGAGGCGACAGAACACATCCCTGTCTAACTCCCCTCCTAATTTCTACTTCTGCGGATGTGGAACCTTCGATCCTAACTCTGGCTTTTTGGTTCCAGTACAAGTTTTTTAAGAATTTGATGTCTTTTCCATCTAAACCGACTTCTTGCAAACGTTCTAATAGTAGGTCGTGTCTTACTCTATCAAATGCTTTTTCGAAGTCTATAAAGCATATAAATATATCTTTCTGTTGGTCGTAGCATTTTTGGGCGAGAACTAGTAAACTGAACAGGGCTTCTCTCGTTCCCATGCCGGCTCTGAATCCAAACTGATCGTCTCCGATGATTGTTTCGCACTTTCTATAGATACGATTATGTACGATTTTTAGTAGGACTTTTACAGCATGACTCATAAGGCTTATCAGACGGAACTCATTGCAGTGTTGTGGGTTTGGCTTTTTTGGTAGTGGGATGAATATTGACTCCAGCCAATCTTGGGGTATTTTACCTGTATCATAAATGCGATTGAATTAAAGGACAAATAATTCGATGTTTTCTTCGCTGATTAATTTGAGCGTTTCTGGGTATATTCCGTCTGGACCTGGGCTTTTATTTGTTTTGAGATGATTAATTGCATTTATGATTTCAGATTTCAGAATTGTTGGCCCTTCGTTGTTATTTTCCAATCTTGGTTCTTCTCGTATGTCGTGAAAAAGAATTTTAATATAGTTTTCCCATTCTTTCAGTTTATCTTCCGTTGATTCTAGCAGTTTGTCATCCGTGTTCAGCATGGTGTAAAAGTCGTTCTCTTGGTAGTCGATGTAAACTCTTTTACCTTTTTATGTAAATTAAAAAAATCGTGCCTATGTTGCAGTTCTTCTATTTCAACGCATTTTGTTTCCAGCCATTTCTCTTTCGCTTCGGTTATTTTTTTTTCGAATTATTCTATTTAGTCTTTTGTATTCTACGTCCTTGTCATTTTTTCCTTTAGATTCTCTTCGTTTGTTCATTAATTGTAAAATCTCTTCTGTCATCCATTCCTGTTTGTTATTTCTAGGTGTTACTTTTAGATGTTTTTCCGTTACATTGTTCATTTGTTCTTTAATAGTTTTCCACAGAACGTTTATGTCATCGTACTCTCTAATTCTATTGTGGTCAATATTTCCTAAATTTTTGTTTAATTCTTTATTTACTGTCTTATGTATGGTGTCGTTTTTCAATATTTGGACGTCTAATAGTTGGTGTTGAGATTTTTGTTTCTTTATTAGTTTCCATCTTGCGCGAACTTTTGCAACAACAGGATTATGATCGGAATTGATGTCAGTTCCAGGATATGTTTTTGCACTGATGATTGCATTGTGATATCTTTTGTTGACCAATATGTAATCTATTTGGTTACGGATTACTCTATTTTCTATTTTAATTTGTTGAAATAAATTTATCAACAACTCATAGAATTGTTCTATCTCTTATTCTGGTTTATCGCTATTTGGGACATCATACACTTGTAAAACATTTAATTTGACCGGAGTATTATTCACATTGCAATAGTATTTATAAAAAAAATTGCCAGGGTAAATACCGTTTCCGAATTTGACTAAAAATATTAGAATTATTCGGTGGACTTAACAATATATTTTTCGATAAATTCTATAAAACGGATTATGCGGATTGTTGGTGAAATCTTTTCAAGGAATAACAGTGTGTAGATGGACCTATATGGGGAATTTTATTAACATAGCCAAGATTTATATCTTGAGAATTTTTTACAAAAATTTAATTAGAGTTAAACAGTTATTTCTAACAATATACTTTACATTTCGAAGCATGAAATCATGCTTTTATTCTTTTCTGTCTAGATTATAATATAATTATTATGAAGGATCTTAAAGAACAAAAATATAAACACCTTTATTTGTAACAATAGGAAACGATACATAAAGCCTTATGTATAACTAACATTTCAATTAAGCACTACGCTAGTTACCAAGGACAATAAATTTTTGTTACTTACTATTGTTGAGAATAATAAAAATAGCATACCTTTTCGGTCCTTTATATAGTCCTTAATTTAAGATAATAATGTTATAATTAAATTATTTATGCGTCCATATTTGCTACTAATTAAATGTTTTATCCTACTAATTAAGAAATAGAAAAACAGTCTTTTTATGGATGAAGGTTATATTTATACTAGTATATAGAATAATGAATTTATTGTCTATCGTCCAGCTATTTATTGTCAATCAAGTACACCATTGTGATTTTTACATCAATTTTTAAAAAAAAAATTAAAATTAGTTCGACACGAAAAGTTTTGTTTTAAATCTTCAACTTTGAAACGTCCAACAACTGCAAAAATAAATCCTTTACTATTCAAGGAAACTATTAGATGTATAAGCGTTTTTATAAAGTATATATCAGAAAATAAAATTACTGTTTACGTTAGAAACTTTCAAAAGCAGATATGAAAGATTCGCATCACTCGTGATTAGATGTGCAAAAAAGCACATTTCACGTGGAGTTGCCAAATCCTACATCCCATGTTGGAACGACGAATGTAAAGAACTGCTTGATCAATATGAGAAATCTGGAGATCCTGAAGTTGGTGAACAACTCTTAGAAACCCTTAACACAAGGTGGAGAGAAACTTTAGAAAATCTCAATTTCACACACAGCATGGAACCTTCTAAAGAAGCTAGACTCTGGCCCAAACAGCCCTACAACAAACTCCACAGTCCCAAAACCGGAAGGCATAGGCAAACGCATAGCCAACCTTTCAAAACCAGTAATAGAAAAAGATCATAAAAGTGAAGTCGGATCTTAGTTAAAAGAAGCCGAACTTGCTCAACAACAAAGCCTACCGATAATGAACCTAATCGAACCAGAAGAACTTGAGAAAGCTCTAAAATTAATGAAATGTCGTAAAGCCGCAGGAGTTGACAACATTTATCCTAAATTTATAAAACACATTGGTCCGAATGCCAGAAAGTGGCTTCTTGAATTCTACAATCAAATAGTAACTAAGCAGAAGTTTCCAAAATCCTTCCAAAAAAAAGTAAGATCATCGCAATATCTAAACCTGGGAAAGACCCTGCATTACCTGAGAGCTACAGACCAATCGCTTTTTTAAGCGTCTGCTACAAGATTTTCGAGAGGATAAACCAAACAAGACTATTTTACTTTACAAAGACAAATATTCCTAAAGAACAAGCTCGATTCATGCCGGGAAGAAGATGTGTGGGACACAGTGTAGAAGGAGGGCCTTTTATATAAAATATACCAGATGTTACCGAGCCATGCGTTCAACAAAATGCTAAATGACAGACTTTTCCAAGTACACCTAAATGGGAAAAATAGTAACTTCAGCAATAGTAATAGTAACTGCAAAACGGCTTGCCACAAGGGTCAGTTATGTCTCCTCTTTTTTTTTAATATTTATACGTCAGATGTACCAACTACTACCTCGCTTAAATTTATTTATGCTGATGACATAGCTTTGGGTGCCCAAGAAGAAGACATAAACATCGCCGAATCCACCATAGAAGCAGATCTAAACACTGTTAACAGATACTTTAATAAATGGGGCCTACAACCAAACCCATCGAAAACTGAAGTAACGGCTTTCCATCTAAACAACAACAAGGCAAATTACAGACTAAACATAGAATCCGATGGAACCAGTCTAAAGCACAGTGCTAACCCAAAATACCTTGGCGTAACTCTAGATCGTACCCTAACATTCAAAAAGCATTAAGAAAACACTTCAGCAAAAATTTAGACCCGCAATAATATTATCCATAAGTTAGCAAATACATTATGGGGGTCGAATGCAGAGGGAATAAGAACGAGCGCGCTGTCCTTAGTATATCGTACTGCAGAATATTGCGCTCCTGTCTGGCTAAACAGTCATCACACAAAAGTCATAAATACCCAGTTAAACCAAACAATGAGTCACATAACGGGAACTATAAAGCCCACACCAACCCAATGGCTTCCAGTTTTAAGCGACATCGCTCCACCAGCAACAAGACGACTAGCCGCACTTAACACTCTAGTTCAAAAATGTCAACAAAACCCAGAACTACCGATAAACACAGACATCGCTGAACTACACCAAAGACAGTTAAGACTGAAATCCAGACATCTACTAGAACTGCTACAAAATTGGCTGTTTTCACTGCCGAAGAGCACTGGATGGTCGGATGGAATCTAGACATCAGAAATTCCAATCTGATAGAAAACCACACAATCAAACCAGACGGCTTTTCTCTTCCCCGTCGTGAATGATGCAACCTAAATAGAATACGAGTTAGTCATGTAATTTGTAACAAATCGCTGAATCAATGGGGTATAAATGCCAGCCCGGAATGTGACAAATGCAGCGCTGCTGAACAAACAATTAACCACATCGTCTTAGAGTGTCCAGCCACCAAGTTCTTTGGCAGCCTTCAAGAAATCCAACACTTACTCCCAAGGCGAGAAATTGGCTTCGAGGATGTAACCTTCGACTTTAATTTAATAATTTTAATTTTATATGTTCTGTGTCAGTGTTTACTTATTTATTATTGTTATTGTCACTTTTTTCTTCCTTTTCTTTATGTAAAAACTGCAATATGTAAAGTTCATACGAATATATATACAAGCAGATAAATTTATCAATGAATAAATGAAAGTTTAAAATAAGATACATACAAACAACAGTCTTATTACTAGTCGTAAGCAGATGGAAACCGTAATACTGAGCATTGGAGAACAAGAAATCACATCACAAGTATAGGAGTTTGACTGATTGATGCCAGACGCAGCTTCAGGCAGCAAGTAGAGTATGTCAGTGCTAAAGCGCCAGTAGTAAGAGCAGCCTTGCCATGGCTGATGCCGAATATATGTGGCCCAAAATAAAGCAGGAGGACTTTATTGTCGTCATTAGTCACGATAGTATTAAAATACGAAATATCGATCTGATCTGACTTCCTCGGAACCCAGAAATCACGGAGAAAGGTCGCATCAATATATCGTCGAAGCAGTTTAAGAGTTGCCAGCGCGTTCCGCACAGTATTTAAGGACGCAATATACTTCATGCCGATTTGCTATCCTTAAAGTGCTAGCTAAACAAAGGTGTCAACTACATCTCTATATCATACGCTTTATTGGTAAATGGTACCAACTACATCTCTATATCGTGCCAAGAGGAACTTAGAAGAAGAGAACGGCAAAACAGCATTGATACATAAAAATTATAGTGGAATTTCGCACAAAGTGCAGGTGGGCGCATTGTCTTATACCACAGGTAAATATTTGACTAAATCGCATATCAGGACATCGCTGTTTTCAAGCATATCTTTATCTCTTTAAACATGACGACTCTCCAGAGTGCCCATCCTGCCTCAGGGTCAGTAAAGATACGGAACACGTGTTCTGCATTTCTCCTTGTTTCAACTTATTGCGCAATACTTTAGAAGCAGTTATCAAACAAAAAACTCGACCAGAGACCATAGTAGAAGAAATGCTTTCGTAGAAGGCAACTTGGGACACAATCAGCACATTTGCGATGTGCTGATTGTAAAGTTCTCCAGGATCTTCGCCACATTGAAGAAAACAAGAAAACACTCACACATACACAGACACACACACCCACACCACATAACACACACACACAACCGTAGGTCGACAAGACTTTTTAACCCGGCATCTAACATGTGTGGTGTGAGAAACCCCAGAATTAAGAGAGTAACCGTTATAATCAAATTTCGTTCCAAACGCCAACAGTTCTTCAGTAGCTTTCAAATACATATTTGTCTACAATCTGATGCAGTCAGGTCAGTGGCAACTAGATATACCGTGAGATGTGTTGCTTTCAAGTTGTCTGGGATTTGTCACACCCCACGTGTCGGAATTCCCAAGTTTCTTTTTTTCCGTTTTTATTTCGTACTTCGTAGTACGAATTATTAGATTATTTAGATTTGTAAATAATGGGCGACTATGAAAGACCATCTGTGTATGTGAAAAGAGTGTGAAAATAAAGTAAGTATCAACAGCGATTATCTTGATATGGAACAAGAAACTGAAGAAGAGACTGGACATCAGCAAGCTGTTATAAAAAGTATCAGACAAGGTTGCTATTATTCCGAAAAGAATGGAATGCAATGGAGTAAAAAACTTAATAACCGAAATGTTAGAACAAGAGCAGAAAAGTCAATTACACATTTACCGGAAGTCTAAAATCATCCAAAGCATACCAAGATACAACTTGAGTGCTTCCTGCCATTAACTAATGGACAAGTGATTGCTGTCTTAGTTAATCATACTAACCAACGAATTGCAGAAAACTCTGAAAGTTTAGAAAAAACCTAATCTGCAGGGACAATGTTCAAAATGTCCTAGAAATAGAGACAGGTAAACTAGATACGTATGTGAGGCATGTGAAGTTTTTTTGCATTTTGAACATTGTGTGACATACTGTGTAAATTGCTCCAAATTTAAGAACTGATAACTCATTAATTAATCTGTAGAATTTGATTCTGTTTTTTTCTTTGATAAGTTAGATACTCTTACTATTGTAGTTTTTTTGTTTTTATACTATTATTTTTGATAGAAACGTATTGATTTTCCGGTCATAACACATTTTTTTTCTCGAAAAAAATTGTTACTAAAATTGCATATCAATCTTTTTAAAGTGCCATCTTCGCTGCGGAGGTCGGCAATCATCATAGCTATTCGGACTTTTTAGACGGCTGCTCTGAAAAGTTCATTTAATGTACATCTGTACCACTCTCTCAGGTTGTGCAGCCATGATATTCTACGCCTTCCTATAGTTCTCTTTCCTTAGATCTTTCCCTGCATAATCAGTTGGAGCAAGGTGTATTTCTCTCCACGTATAATATGTCCGAGATATTCTAATTTTCTTGTTTTATTGTATTTAAAATTTCCATTTCTTTGTTCATCCTTCCCAGAACCTCTTTGTTTGTAACGTGTTCTGTCCACGATATTTTTAGTATTCTTCTGTACACCCATTGCTCGAATGATTCTAGTTTTTTTATTGATGTCGCATTTAAGGTCCACGATTCCATTCCATAAAATAAAGTCGAAAAAACATAGCACCTCGCCAACCTAACTCTTAGTTCCAGTTTTAAATCCCTGGAACATAGCACTCTTCTCATTTTGTTGAAATTTGCTACAGCCTTTTCTATTCTTATTTTGATTTCCTGATTGTAATAATTTGTGGAGTTAATCATTGTTCTCAGATATGCATATTTGTTCACTTGTTCGACGTTGTAGTAAACTATTATTAGCAAATGTATTTTGGAATTTATTACCGCAATGTATTCTAAAGCTACAGTCTCCTTTTTCCAATGACGCTACAACCCTTTATGAGTCTTGAGCTGATTAACAATGTTCTTCCATTCTGACCTGTCGGATACTCTCCTTCGCCACTGCCTGATGTTTATGGTTTTAAGAGTTCTCTCTACGTCGTCTATCCATCTTTTACGGGGCCTTCCTCTTGTTATGTTTCCTTGGGGCTTCCATCGCTGAACTACTTTTACAGCTCGATTATCTGTCATTCTTTCTAGGTGACCAAGTCAGTTTAGTCTTTGTGACTTTACAAATCTAACAATATCTGCGATCTGCATTAGTTTATCCAGCTTGAGGTTTATTTTAATTCTCCACGAATTATCGCTACATTGCGTTGGTCCAAATATCTTCCTTAGTATTGTTACGAACATGCTTTCGGCATGGCCCATGTAACGGTAACATCTCGAAACGACTTCGAGGATCATCACTAGATCTCTGGAAGGCAAGAAAACAATCGGTCACGTACGCGAATGAGAGGTGGGAAGTTTCTAGAACATAGTAACTTTGGTATATATATGTAACGATATTAGGAGTCAGTTTAGTTGATAAGATATTACCGAACTCTAAAGTTATAAATAAATATATTTATATAAATTCGAACCGTTCGTTTTATTTAAAAACGGTACAGTTGGTGTCAGGTGTGGGGTCAATTGATTTATTAAAAAATAAATTCAGCAGTGACTTTAAAAAAAAGAAAAGACTTTTGAACTTTTGAAAAGTATTGTTCGTCGGGAACATCCGCGTAGTTCTACAGTGATCGTTGTACGAAAGAACATTTAAAAAGTACGTGTGTGCCTGACCAAAGATGCTGCTAGTAGAACTTTCAGTGAAACAGTTGCGTGAGTAACTAGAAGAACGCGATGAAGACTGCAGCGGGTCCAAGAAGATCCTCCAAGAACGACTGAAGACTGTTCTCAACAAGAATGGAGACGACCCAGAGACATTCCAGTTTCAATCAGTAGAAGAAGCAGTTTTAACGAAAATAATTGATGGAAAATTTGAGAATGTCTCACAAATGATCGAAGAGAGTTCTAAAAAAAATGATAGTAAATTTATAAATGGGTCGTAAATGATTATTGAAGAAACTTCTAAAAAAATTGAAGAATCTTCTAGAAAAAATGATGATAAATTAGAGAATGTTTCCAGTTAGAGACCATGATAACTAACACGAAAGTGCTACCACCAGTTAATACGATAGCCTTAGATCCGGTAGTAAAAGAAGAATCGCCAGAAGATGAAACGACACATCATATATTGTTCTGAAGCTATTTTCTTGTGGCATTGTAAATTAATTACAATATTATTATTAAAAATACGTTTATTGACGTTTCAATTTCCAATTCGGAAATCGTTCTCAAAATACAAACAGTAAATTAAACAAATTTTGTTTTTTGTTACATAATGAAAAAATTCTTCTAATAATTTAATTTTATCTGACTCATTTATATTGACAATTCAGACATACATTATACATTTTAAAGTAGACGACTTTAAAATGATATTGTAAATATTGTTGCGCTCCTGGGACGACTTTACTTATAAGATAGTTCATTCGATTATATGGAATCAACTTTAACTTGAGAATATCCGTCAGAAAAAATCATAGCATGTAATTCGTCTTTAAAAAGACAAACACATGACATGATGACAGTAAAATTCTCCTGTTAGTGATTCCATAGTAAATTATGAGGGAAAAACCAGGAAAAAAACCTCATAATACTATCCCGACATTGTAAGTATTTGTTCGTGAATTTAGTTTTACCTTCAACAAACATCAAAATTCTGATTTTATATGTTACGTTATTTAAAAAACATAAATGATGTATCCTCTATATGTTACTAACTTACTAATACTGGTATTTTCTTATTAATAACTTCCTCTTTCAATATTGGTAACCACATCCTACTACATTCTGCCGAGGAATTTGCATCATATGAGATTCAAATTGCCACCATTTGATGGAAAGTCTTCTTGGTCCATATACCTTAGACAATTTGAAGCTATTGCGACAGCCAATCATTGGACAGAACAAGAAAAGGCTGTTTCCTTGACTGCTGCTTTACGAGGTGATGCTGCAGATATCCTAAGATTGATTCCCAAAGGTCAAGAAAAATGTTACCAAACCTTGTTCACTCGACTAGACAAACGTTACGGAGATGCCCATCTACAAGAAGTCTACAAAGTACAAATAAGAAGTAGAATCCAACGAGCAAGTGAGAGTTTGTAAGAATTTGAAGCAGATATTGCTCGTATAGCGCTGTTGGTCTATCCAGAGGTACCAGACAACATTTTGGAAGAAATTTGCTGTAGATGCCTTCGTCAATGGGTTGAGAGACAGTGAACTACAGAAAGCTTTACGACTAGCAAGACCGAAAGTTTTAGATGAAGCGCTCGCCATTGCCTTGGAACACAAGATAGCTAGTCGAGTTTCAAGGAGCTATCAAGTACGAACCTTTGAAGAAAGTGACGAACGAAACGATAAACGTCTGAAGGTAATCGTACGGAAAATAGTTCGTAAGGTGATGCCGAAGAGACGTGAACCCAGATGTTGGAATGGTAACAATGAAGGTCACATTTGCCCCCCAGTGCAAGAAAATAATACAACAGTCAGAAAGCTAGAACAGACGAGCACTGGGCTGGAAAAAGTCATTTAAATGCTGATGTTCAATCAAGACGTCCATACAGTGCAAATCGTAATCATTGTCTTAAATTAGAAGAACGACTTTGTCCTGTGAGGCGAACCACCGTTATTAATTATCAATGGCAGCCTCAACAGCTACAAGACTCTCAAGCAGATGGTCCATGAATAAAAAAAATAATTGGATTGGGTGCGTCGAAGTAAAAGACCTTCTTGGCAAGACATTAGTGCATGTAGTCCCGAAGTCAAGTGTTACTGGAGCCAATGGAATTGCCTAGTGCTGAAAGATGAACTTCTGTATAGAACCTTTGAGAACGATGATGGTACAGAATCTAAGCTTCAGTTGATTGTACCTAAAAGTAAAGTGTCAGAAGTATTGCGTCAGTTACATGATGGTGCATCAGGTGGACACTTTGGTATTACGAAGACTCTGCAAAAGGTTCAAAAACGGTTCTATTGGGTGAACTGTAAAGAAGATGTAAGAAAATGGTGCTGGAAATGTGAACTGTGTGCAACCAGTAATGGCCCAGTTGGTAAAAAGAGGGCACCCATGAAACAGTACAATGTTGGTAGTCCTATGGAAAGAGTAGCAATCGGCATTGCAGATCCACTTCCAGAGACGAATGATGGTAATAAATATATCCTGGTAGCTATGGATTATTTTACGAAATGGACTGAGGCCTACGCGATACCAAATCAAGAAGCTGCTACCGTTGCAGAGTTACTTGTTAAACAATTCTTCAGCCGATTTGGTGTTCCTTTGGAGATCCACTCCGACCAAAGGCAAAACTTCGCGTCAACCCTTCTTCAAAACGTTTGTAAATTGATTGGTGTCAATAAGACCAAAACTACACCCCTGCATCCTCAATCAGATGGAATGGTCGAGAGGGTGAACCGAACGATGGGTAAACACCTGTCCAAAGTTGTATCAAAACATCAAAGAGATTGGGACCAGCACATTCATTTATTCTTAATTGCATACCGCTCGGCCGTAAATGAAACTACAGGTCAGACTTCAACCTGCCTGGTGTTAGGTCGTGAAGTTCGTTTGCCCTGCGACCTAGAGTCTGGCTGCAGACCTTCCGAAGAACATGTTGCAAGCGAAGATTATGTCGACCGTCTGAAGTTAAGAATGAACAACATTCATGAACTTGCCCGACAACACATTCAGTTAGCCAGTGACAGAATGAAAGATCAATATGATTCTCGATGCAAAAATGAAAGCTATGAAGTAGGTGATCTTGTTTGGCTTTATAATCCAAAACGTCGTCGTGGCTTGTCTCCTAAACTGCAAAGACAATGGGAGGGTCCGTATGAAATTAAAAAGAGAATAAATGGCGTAATATACCGAATTAAAAAGTTGCCGAAAGGTAAACCAAAAGTAGTCCACATAAATCGTCTTGCACCTTATGCTGGCTCAAATGAAACAGAAGAAGCACGAATCCTTTAACATGAGATCAAATATGAGCGGCGACCAAGCTTTAATGAATTTATGTCAAATTACGCAGAGAGAAAGAGTGCTAGATTCGGCGTGACGACAGAAGTTCAGCAGGATTTTTTTAATGTTCCGCATAACGTCTCTCTAGCCCACTGTGTTGCCCAAGATCTTGAGATGACTAAAGGAATCTCATCTGTATTTTATAAGAAATTCGGTCGTTGGGACGAGTTAAAAAACCAGCAGCCAAAAGTTGAAAGAGTACTGAGATTAGAAGATGGTTCTTGATCTTTGCTGTATATGGTGACCAGGAAGTCGTATACAGACAGGGCAACCTACGAGGATATATGGCGTGCTCTAACGAATTTGAAGAAAATCGTCTGCAATTACGACATTAAGAATTTGGCCTTACCCAAGATAGGCCATGCACTAGATAATCTGGATTGGAAGATTGTCAGAAGCATGCTAGAAGCGATCTTTCTAGAAACCGGTGTAAGAATTACTGTGTGTTGCAATAATTCGAAGAGATCATGCCCTTCAAAGACAGTAGACTGTTATTTCTTTCTGAGGGGTTCATGCAGAGCTGGAGAGTCCTGTAGATTCCGCCATCCTGGGCCTACATATAGAATTGCTGATCGGGACGCTCAGATCTAAGAGGGGAGCAGTGTTACGAACATGCTTTCGGCATGGCCCATGTAACAGTAACATCTCGAAACGACTTCGAGAATCATCACCAGATCTCTGGAAGGCAAGAGAACAATCGGTCACGTACGCGAATTAGAGGTGGGAACTTTCTAGAACATAGTAACTTTGGTATATATATGTAACGATATTAGGAGTCAGTTTAGTTGATAAGATATTACCGAACTGTAAAGTTATAAATAAATATATTTATATAAGTTCAAACCGCTCGTTTTATTTAAAAACGGTACAGTATTTTGGGCTCAAATATTCTGAGTTGATTTTCGTCAGTGGTTGAGAGAGTCCACGTTTCACAGCCATATGTGACCACTGGTCTAATTACTGTTTTGTAGATTCAAAGCTTAGACTCACGATTCAGTAACTTACTTTTCATTAAGTCTTTGTATGCATAAAAGCACTTATTACCGCTAAGAATCCGTGCTTGTATTTCTTGACTGATGTTGTTCTTGTCTTTTATTATTTGCCCTAGGTAAGGAAAAGTGAAGGCATATTTGTAGGTATGGATGTCTACCTTCAGATTTTCATGTTAATTCGATTTTGTGCACTCCATATAAATATTTTGTTTTGCTTTTATTTATATATATACCAAACGTAGCAGCTTCTCGTTTCGGTTCAATGACTTTTTTGCTTAATACCCTTTTGTTGCGGCTTATTATGGCAACATGATCCGCATATGCGCATATTTGCATTGATCTTATATTAATACAGCCGTTTATATTCAGTTTTTTAACAACAGCCTTTAAAGTTAGATTAAAAAGTGTTGTTGATAAGGCATCACCTTATCTAACTCTACTTTCAATATCAAAGGCCTGCGTCATATCTCCGTCTATTCTCACCATAGCTTTGGAAGCCTCCAGAATTATTCGTATATCTAAAGCTACAGTATTACATATTATTATAAAATCTACGAGATAAAGAAATGAGTATATTTTCAACTTGGGGTTTGTCACACCCCACGTCTCGAACAGCGTTACAAAATTTCACATGTCCGATGCCTTGTTAAATAATTAACTTTTTCATAATATTAACTTTGTATATACGAGTATAATACCAATAAAAAAATATTTTTTATTCAAAAATGTTTCTCATCTGCTTAACAATATGAATAATTTCTCATTGTGATTGGAAGTATAATATAAAAATCTTCACGCCGATGCCAATATGCTTCTTTAATTTAACTAAGTGATTTTTTGTAACGTTTTGTAATATTGACCCATTCACTAACCTTCCGTTCTAAGTACATTATTTACTTTTATTTACTTTCATTTCAGATCTGCAACCGATAAGAAACAATGAAACATCTCAAAATTTCTTTCCTGACACATCGTATGTCAAGACCGAAACAGATACATTTCTCTCGGGTTCGATCTCCGTAAAATATATAATCGTGATCGCGAGATCTCCGCTGTCGAGAAGATGGCGATGGTTATAAAAAGAAATTTTGTTGCCCCTAGACATGCATAAAAGGTCGTCGCGATAAATAAGCCACTCAAATTTGACACATATTCGAAACGTTGCGAAAGAGATTATGGTGTTTTTCTTCGAAGACGACTTCCTTAGTCATGAGACGATTATAGGAAATTCCTTTGGGTTATTATTAAATTATGTGTCAATTAATATTAATAATAATAATGCCTCTATTTTTGTTTTTTTTTATAATAAAAATCTTTTATAAGTTTAAAGATATTTTTAATATAATAAAATCAATGATTAAAACCCTCAACTACTGTAACGATTATTTTGCCTACCACATAAGGTATTATTATAGGGGGTTGAAAATTTGGGACATAAATTATTGGGGTGGAGATAAGGCAACCAAAATAAAGCGAAGCTCTTGCAAACGGCCACTTAGGGTTTATTGGGAGGACTGTGTCGTGGATAAGAGAATGACAAGCGGACTGGACTGGGGTAACTACAAAAATTAAACAAAAGGGGTTTTTTTAACCTATTCTCTATCCTTCCATTGTTGGATATAGGTCTCCCCCAGTTCTCTCCATCTTTCCCTATCTTGAGCTGTTGTCTGCCATGTGGGACCTCCTTGTTTCCTGATGTCATCTTTCCACCTCATCTGTGGTCTGCCTCTGGAGACGTTCATTGTGTGCAGCCCATTTCCATTTCAGTTTTGCTGCTTGTTCTATCGCGTCTACTGTCTTTGTTCTGGTTCTGATCCACTGGTTACGTTTTCTATCTCTAAGTGATACACCCAACATTTGTCTTTCCATCGCTCTTTGTGCCTTCCTTATCCTATCCAAATTGGCCTGTGTAAATGTCCATGTCTGTGCTCCGTAGGTGAGCACCGGTATGATACAGGAGTTATATACCTTGCTTCGTAAGTATAGAGGGATTGTTTGATTTTTTAGAACGTAAGAAAGTTTGCCGAACGCTGCCCATCCCATTTTTACTCGTCTCGATATTTCGGCTGTTTGATTTTCTCTATTAGCTCTGATTGCTTGTCCTAGATAGATATACTCATTTACCTGTTCTCTTTTTTCTGTTTTTATTTTTATTGCCTCTTGGTCTTCCGTGTTTGTCATTACTTTTGTTTTGTTGAAGGTAATTTTTAGGCCTTTTTGCAGTGATTTTTCATGAAGTTCATTCAGCATTGATTCCAGTTCTTGTCGTTCCGAGGAGATCAGGAGTATCTAAATCATCCGCATATCTAAGGTGATTTAGGTATTTTCCGTTAATACATATTCCTCTGTTTTCCCAATCTGTTGATTTTATTATGTCTTCGAGGGTCAAGGTAAACAGTTTAGGTAAAATTATATCGCCTTGTCGGACTCCTCGTTTAACTTTTATATTATCCGTTATTAATTTGTCGTCCAGAATTACGGTCATGGTTGTGTTTTGGTAAATATCATGTATCAATTGTCGGTATCTTAAATCTATTCTACTATTGACCAGAGCTTCTTCAGCCGCCCAGTGTTGTTTATTATTCTTGTGAAAGTTTTATATAGTTGTGACAAAAGGGAAATAGGACGGTAGTTGTTTAGGTCTGTTCGGTCTCCTTTCTTATATATTAAGATTGTGTTGGCATTTCACCATTGTTTGGGTATTTTACCTTCAAACAGACATTTGTTGAACAGTATTTTTAGCATTTTTTTTTATCGTGTCTCCTCCTTCTTTTAGCAGTTCCGCCAGTATTTTATCCTCACCGGCCGCTTTATTTCTTTTCATGTCGTTTATGGATTTTTCGATTTCATTGTCAGTTATTTCTGGTAATACCTCTGAGATAACATTTTGTATTTTTCTCGTGAGATTCTGTTTAGATGATAGTGGTGGGTCATTTTTAGAACTGTATAGGTCTGTGTAATATATTTCTGTGGTTTTTACTATTTCTCCTAGAACTCTTTCTTCATTGTTCTCAGCTTTAAGCATGATTAGTTTTCTTTTTCCTATAAATGTCAAAAAAATAAATTTTGCCGTCAGATGTCAATATTAAATTTTAAAACTGAGAACAATTAATATGACAACTAAGCCACACCCTATCATCTATAATTTTAATTATAACAATTTCTTAAACTGTTATGAGAGCACTTATTATTAGAAAATGTTTTTTTTTCTTAAAAAATCAACACAGAGTTACCTGGATTTTACTAAAATTTCTTTAAAATTTTTGGGGGTGGAAACTATACTTACACTCTCTGCCATCCGAATAAACTCATCCCCAAACTGCGGAAATATTCTGAAACAGCTTCTTAGGACAAACAAATTGAAGCTGGAAGTTGTTCACTGGGACACTGGGAAACCACTTTTTTCACAAAAAATTTGCCGGTTCTTGACGCCGACACTCACAGCGTCTTGACTGTTCAAAGATTCTTCCTTCTTCATATTACTTACTTACTTACTTTTAATTGCTTACAAAACTACATATTTTCCATAACATAAGACGAAAAAATGAAAAAACAATACAAATTTGACGAAAAATTTGAACTAACCTGAAACCAATTGCCTCTGACAGCGGCCTCAGCGAGAGTGATGCAATTATCTTTAAAATTCATCTGTGAGATATAAACAAACTTTAAAATGGTGCTTATTATCAACTTGTCGACGCAAAAAGGATTGAAAGAATATTTCGGTGTTTTAATACGTACGATAGGAAACAGAAATACACTGAAAATATTCTCTGGTGTTTTAACATATATGTATATGTTATATATTAATATATATATATATATATATATATATTAAAATATAACATATACATATATATATATATATATATATATATATATATATATATATATATATAACAGAAATACACTGAAAATATTCTCTGGTGTTTTAACATATACGGGGTAATTTCAATACATACGAAAGAATTTAAAAATGCTACAGTACCATAATCTGGGCAGACCCAGAGAGCTCTCGGTAACCAAGCATTCTTCCCTTCTTCTTTTTCGCGTGCCATATCAGATTTATCCGACGTTGGCGATCACCATTGCGAAGGCTTCTCGATCTTCTGCAATATGAAATAATTGTCCTGCAGTTGGTATCTAAGTCCATTCACGAATGTCTTTTAACCAAGAAACTTGTTTTCTTCCTACACTTCTACGGCCCTCTATTTTGCCTTTAAGGATCAGTTGTAAAATTTTATATCGACCTCACCTTACCATATGTCCCAGATAAGACATTTTTCGATGTTTAACAGTCTTTAGCAGTTCTCTTCTTTGTTGACGCTCCTTAGTACTTCTTCATTAGTTTTTCTTGCTGTCCAAGGTATTTTAGCATTCATCTATAAACCCATATTTCCAATGCTTTAATTTTGTTCATGATCGATACTTTTAGCGTCCACACTTCTGCACTATACAAAAGTACAGACCAAACATATCACTTAACCATTCTTTGCCTTAGTTCTAAACTGAGATGTTTGTTGCAAAGAAATGACTTCATTTTCATAAAAGTTGTTTTAGTCATTTGTATTCTACGTTTTATTTCTATGTCTGGATCTAGTTGGTCCGTTATCACAGTTCCCAAATATGTCATTTTGTGCACTTTCTCAACTTCGACTCCGTTCAATTGAAGCTTTGCATCTGGATGTGGGTCACGACTAAACACTCAAAATTTGGTCTTTTTTGAGTTTATTTTTATGCCCATTTCCTCTCCTACCTTGTGAATACGATCAAGCAGAATTTGAAGACCTTCAATATTATCTGATAAAATTACTGTATCGTCTGCATATCTAATCACATTAAGTAGTTCCCCGTTGATTTTTATTCCATATGGTTGTCTCTCAAGTGCCTTTTTAAATAACTGGTCCGAGTAAACATTGAACAATGTTGGCGAAAAAATGCAACCTTGTCTGAATCCTCGTTGTATGGGGATTTCATCGGTGTAGTTATCTCCAATTTTTACGATAGCAGTTTGATTCCAGTACAAAATTTTTAATGACACCAATATCCTTGTCATCTATTCCGATATTTTTCAGTATTTGCATTAATTTTACATGCTGTACGTTATCGAATGCCTTTTCGAAGTCCACAAAACATGCAAATACATCTTTTCTTTTATCTTATATATATATTTTTTTCTTTTTCACGGCATTTTTGTAATAGGATGTTAAGCGCAAACAGTGCCTCCCTAGTTCCCATAGCATATCTAAAACCAAATTGGGTATCTTCAAGATCTTCTTCTCATTTGCGTTTAATTCTGTTGTGAAGTATTCTGAGGAAAATTTTATGGGTGTGGCTCATTAGGCTAATTAATCGATATTCTGAGCATTTTCTCGCATTGTGTTTTTTAGGTATTGCGATAAAGATGGATTTGAACCAATTTGCGGGAATCACTACTGTGTTATATATTGAATTAAAAAGTCTTACTACTACTTTTATGTTATCATTTTCTATCAGTTTCAGCAACTCAGTTGGTGTATCATCTGGACCACAAGCTTTTCTAATTTTAGCATTATTTATAGCATGTTCTACTTCGCATTTCATAATTTCTGGGCCGTCAGTATAGTTTTGGTAGAATTCGGCAATATTATTCCTGTCATCTTCAAACAACTCTGATATATACAGTTGCCATTCTTTTCTTATTTCTTGCTCATTTACAATAATTTTGTTATTAGTGTTAACAAGTACAGAGGGAACTCGTTTTTTAAATATATTACTCATTTCTTTCAGTTTTTTGTGCCCTTTAAATAAGTCGTGTTTAGATATTACATCCTCCATTTCGTCGCACCTTTCTCTCATCCATTTTTCTTTGGCTAATTTGATCTCCTTTTTTATTCTTCTCTGCAGGTGATTATATTCTGTTACATTAGATTTTATCAGTCGACGTTGTTCCATTAATTTTAAGATGTCGTCTGTCATCCAGTTATTTTTCTTGATTAAGTTTTTTCTATAATCATTGTGGAGATTTCGTTAACTTGGTTTTTAAATTCACTCCATAGTTCTTCTGGATCTTCTAGTCGTTCTCCAATGTTTTTTATTCTATTGTTAAATTCTGTTTTAATTTTATGTTTTATGTTTACATCGTCATAGTTAAGTACATTGGTTTTTGGTCTTTGTCGCTGAATTCGTTTTAACCTCAGTTTAATATCTGCTACGAGTTATTGATGATCAGATCCAATATCTGCACCAGGATATGTAGTGACTTTTTTGACGGCATTTCGGAAACGCTCATTTACAAGTATATAGTCTATTTGATTTCTTGAAGACTTAGGGTTATTGCCATCATCAAATGGGACTTTCCAAGTGTATAGTCGTCGCTTGGGTAGTTTATACCAGGTGTTTGCAATGATCATATCATTTTCTTTACAGAATTCATACAATCTCTGTCCTCGATCGTTAGTTTGTCCTAAACTATTTGTCGACCTCGTCGACCTTCCCCAATTTTTGCATTGAAGTCGCCTATAATATATAAAATTTCGTATTTATAAAGTTTCTGTAAGATGTTTTGGATCTGATCATACAACTTCTCGACTTCATCGTCATATTTTCTATCTGCAGTTGGGGCATAGATTTGAAGTATGTTAGTTTTAAATGGTTGAGTATTTATTTGGAGTAATATGATTCTACCCGAGACTGGTACGAAATTGGTCACATATTTACTCAGTTCTGATGTTACTAAAATACCTACACCATTTTTGTGATGCGGGTCTTCTGTGCTGTTACGAGAATAATATAATACACGTTCGTCCTTTTTACATGATCCTGACTCTGGCCATCTCATTTCCCTAATTCCCAGTAGGTCTATTATCATCCTTTTTATTTCTTGAATTGCGTTGTCAAGTTTCCCAGTCGCAAATAGGTTTCGAACATTCCATGTGCACATTCTAAAATTAGATTTCTTTATTTTTAGGATATCTTTACGAGGTTTTCGCATGTTTACGACCTGGTATAAATATGTTTCCCCTCTCCTGCCAAATCTTGGCCTCCGCTTTCCATGATAAGTAACGGTTTAAAATTGCAGTGTCAATTCTATGGTGATTTTCCTGCGGGTGCTCTATGCGCCATTAATGCAGTGGTTCACATTTGCCTTCTGCATTCTTATGTCGTTGACCATTATTTATTGATTCATAAGGCTTCGGGGCCAATTTCTCAACCCCAGGACAAAAGAATGATCTACCACTCACCAACTCATCCGCCCTAAGCCGTTGGTCGGTAAGTGGGGGATTGCTTATACCGGCAATCACTCGGACGTCAGAGCCTCATTTGTTATCTATTAAGGCGCGTTCACATTATGCCAATGTTGACCGTTGGCACTGCCAAATTGGCAAAGCCAAAGTGGCAAAGCCAAATGCTGGTCTCCCGTCCACATCTGGTTGGCAATGTTGGCATTTAGTTACACAATGTCTGCCGAAGAGGATTTACTTGTTGTTTCGGCTGCGTTAATAATCATTAAAAATAATGAAAAAATACGCAAACGGCGCAAACGACGGTTTTGGGTGCGTCCAAGTCTTCAAAGTAGAGCACAATATGGAACTAGTGACTTAATTAAGGATTTAATATTGGATGACATTGAGGAATTAAATCTCGAGTACAGATGTGGTTGTGGTTTCAGAAATTTTTTTCGTATGAAAAGTGTTGATTTTGAAATTCTTCTGAATAAGATAGCTCATATCATCAAAAAGGAAGACACATCCTTCAGAAGATGTATTTCTCCCCAGAAACGTCTTGCAGTTACTTTACGATTCTTAGCGACGGGGGACTCTTATCACTCGTTAAGCTACATGTTCAAGATTTCGAAGTAAACGATTTCAAACATCATCCCGAATGTTTGTGAGGCAATTGTCAAAGTTTTACAACAATACATCAAGGTAAGATAAAAATAAGTATTTATTGTAAATGAACAGTTTATTTATTAAATATTTTTCTAGAGTTTAATACAGTACAACCTAAATAAAACAAAATACTGTAATAATTCATTATTTGTTATAACTGTCAAATGTATTTATTACAAATTTGTTGCAAGTTTAATACAACTTGGGAACTAGAGTTCCATTAAAATATTGTCAATAGAGTCATAGTTTGTTGACGAATGGGCAGATGACACAGAACTCATTGCAGATTGTGGGGAGGTCATTTGCATTCGTCCTGAAGTAGACAGCTGCTCAAAATGTCTGTTTTATTTTGGATGTGCAGGTGTCACAGGAACAGAACTTTGTTGCTGTGTATATTTCGTCATCGGGTATAAAGGCTGTGAGTAAGTTGCAGTTGATAGGTTGCCGTTGTTATACTTACCCATTTCAGCTTCAAAAAGAATATTGCTAATTAAGTATTTTACAATTGTTTGTGCATTTGATGAAGGAATGTCTCTAATACGCAGTCCTACTTCATCTCCAAAACATTTGAACTGGTCTGGCACTAGTGGACTGCGTCCTTGAACCTCTCTCATAATAGAAAAAGCTTCTTCTGTAGCTGTAGTCTTTTGTCTCTTTTGTGACCTTGGCCGAGTAGAGGGCGACTTTGGCAATCTTTTATTCCGGTTTTCCCAACATTCAGATGCAACTTGACTAGCCACTTGCTCCTCCTCATCATTCGGAGTATTATGTTCAATAAGAACTTCATCAACTGTATTTTCATCCTAAAAAATAGGAAAGATTTGTGATAAGATAGGGAGATAATAGGGACTTATTTTAAAGTTAAAAATACTACAATATGTTATTGTTTCAGATGCCACAAAAGGAAGCTGAATGGAACGTTATTGCAAAGGAGTTCTATGATAAGTGGAATTTCCCAAACTGTGTAGGAGCCTTTGATGGTAAGCATATCGCTTTGCAATCACCAATTAATAGTGGCACAGAATACTTCAACTACAAGGGGTACTTCAGTATAGTTCTCTTTGCGGTTGTAGATGCTAACTACAACTTCATTTATGCCAATGTTGGTTGTTAAGGCAGGATATCGGACGGAGGTGTTTTTAGTGAAACAGCATTTAAAGAATGTCTTAAGAATAGCACATTGCATCTACCTCCCCCTGGTTATCTGCCAGGAAGAAGCAATACAACACCGTTTGTTTTTGTAGCAGATGATGCTTTTCCTATGCACAAACATTATGAAACCATTTCCAGAAGTTCAAATAAAGGGTTCCAAACAAAGAGTGTTCAACTATCGGTTAAGCAGAGCACGTAGAGTGTCTGAGAATGTCTTTGGTATAATATCTTCTGTGTATCGTATACTACGGAGACCTATGCTATTACAACCAGAGCGGGCTACGAACGTAGTATTGGCTGTACTTTATCTGCACAATTACTTAAGGAAAAGTAACTCCAAATCAATATACAATCATCCCGGGACATTCGACTCTGAGTGCCCAACCACAGGTGAGATCAGGCCAGGAATTTGGAGACAATCACCTTCAAATGAAGCATTTCTTAACATACCTCGGACTTCAAGAAGAAGCACTAATGAAGCACAAGCCCCTAGGAATGAATATGCAGAGTTCTTTACTTCCCCATCTGGTATTTTACCTTTTCAACATGACAAATGATAAGCTAAACCCTGTGTTTATTGTAGTCGTATATTTATTTGTAATAACAATTTCAAATTACAGTGTTGATTAATAACTCATTATGTTGTCCCTAAGTGCCAGGCCGTTTAGGCAAATTGTACAGATTTTGTAATTAATTGTTGGAACATTTAAATATGTATAGGAACAATGAATGATAATAACATAGAAATTAGAGATAGCCTAAATGTGATCTAGTTTTAGAATGCATATGCATTTTGTCAATTAATTTGTTGAGTTCTTAATTTGTCTTCGGCTGACTTCGGTCTTTGAGAAAAAGCATGTTGTTGTAACAAAACCATTTACTTTTGTACACATCATCACTTCCTGCACCAGACTTATTTGAATCTCTCTCCTTTTTTACTTCTCGTAAAAAGTGACACACTAGGTTCTTAATGTTTCTTTCCACGTCCTGTGCACCTACACCAAAACTATCAGCGATTTCAATTAAAGCGTCATGTTTTTTATTCCTGTCTTTGTATTCCTTTAAACCACAGTCCCATAAAACAGGACGATCTCGGTATAGGTTAACTAATACACAAACTTCACCATTTGTCCACTCCATGACTGAATACGGCTCTATCCTAGACACAACTGAACTGAAGCCTCGTGAAGCCAACAGTTGGCACGTCCCCACTACTCCCCCTCCGTTGGCTTTCTTTGAAGTAGACCGACACTCGAGCGATTTTCGTTGACACGGCGTTGGCTTTGCGGCACATGCCAATTTCTACGTCTACATTGTATTGGCTTTACCAATTTGGCAATGCCAACGGCCAACATTGGCATAGTGTGGACGCGCCTTTAGACCCCCTTATAGCAATTACGTGATTTTACAAAATTATTTTGTTTAAAGTAAATATTATTGTATATTAGGTTAATTTAGTATATCCTAATTTATTTTATTTGAAATTTGTTTTTTTTTTCTTTTCTTATCAATATAATACGTATTTTCTTCTTTTCAGTTTAAAATGTCTTGAAATAAATCTCTCACCTTCGAAGATATTGATGGTTTATTTCAAAGTGAATTTTTTGGTTTTGACGATCCAGAAAATGTTGCGTCAACGTCGGCGACGTACTTAACTAATGTTTTATTGAAATAAAAACAGGAGCCAATATCACAGTATAAGAGGTTCCACTGAACCTCTTTATACTGTGCCAATATCATCCCAATGGCGGATGGCAGCGGTCAAAGCAATAGCGACCATGAAATTTTTAGTGATCATGATTCGGTCAGTGATATCGACTGGAATCCATCAGATGAAGAGCAGATTCAAACTTTATTTCAAACTTTATCTAGTGAAGAGACCGACCAATCTGAAAATAAAGATGTAATGAATGAAGAAGAGCAAAGAAATTACTACTACGTAGAAGACAAAACAAATTGGTCAAAAATTCCTCCAAAAATAACTACAGCTCTCAAAGAGAATATTGTGGCAGTTCTGCCTGGTTTAAAAGATGTCATTCGCGCTAATACTCTTGACAGTATTATAGACACTTATAAATTTCTGATTATTTCAGATATATTGGAAAAAGTAGTGCTTTGGACCAACAAAATAATTCCAGAAAGTTATTCGGTCCTACTTTTATACATCCCGTTGATATTGCAGAAATGAAAGCGTTTATTGGTTTGATCTACATGCAAGGAGTATTTAAATCTGAAAATGAGGATTTACGTTCAATGTGGGCAACTGATGAAACAGGCCGCGATATATTTCGATGTACAATGACACTAGGAAGATTTTCCTTTAAAATGTCGTGTCTCCGATAAGATAATGCTACGACAAGAACTGAGAGAAAAAGAAACACTAAGTTGGCCCCAATAATTAATATATTTCAACAATTTGTGCAAAATTGTTTCAACGACTACTCATTTGGATATTTTTTGACTATTGATGAAATGTTAGTGTCATTCAAGGGACGATGTGGCTTCAGAATGTACATTCCGGATAAACCAGCTAAATATGTATTAAAAATACAAATTTTGGCGGATTTCAAGACGCATTACATGTATAACGCAAAAATATGTAAGTGTACACAAATAAAAACAAAAGTGCAAAATCACCCTTCTCTCATCCTACCAAAGTGAATTTACGGTTTACTTAACTAATTTATGGCACAAGACGCAATGTGACCGCCGATAACTGGTACACTTCGGTAGAAATGGCTCGTGAGTTAAAGAAAGGATATTACTTATGTTGGCACAATTAAAAAAATAAACGCCCAATTTCGCCAGAGTTTCTACCTCAAAGAAAAAGACCAGTTGATTATTCTTTGTTTGGATTCACTTCTGATGTTACCATGGTATCTTATGTACCTAAGAGAGTCAGAAGTGTAATACTGATATCTACAGTGCACCATGACAATATTGTTGACGAGAAAACAAAAAAACCCGACATAATTTTATTTTATAATTCGACAAAGGCCGGTATGGATGCCTTGGATCAGAAATGCTTCAATTATTCTGAAGCTCGAAGATCACAAAGATGGTCCATGGCAATGTTTTTGGCTGTTCTAAATATTGCAGATATTAATGCCAGAGGGTTATATCAGTTTATAAATAAAAGGAATTCTGTTCCTAGAGAAAAAATCCCAAAACAATTATCCCAAAGCTTATATATTACCCACATGAAGAAAATAATGTATAACTCCAATGTCTACCGACAGATTCGAGCTACTACCGCAGATATTCACACACACACACACACACACACCACACACACACACACACACACACACACACACACAGGTTCATCCCAACCCCTAGGAACATGAGTGTACCACTGCTAGACAGTGGGACCCCATGTCCGAAGATCAGACCGGTCTCGTTCCAAAAGAACAAGTCATTTTGGCTCGGTACCTATCAGACCCCCAGGTTTTTCCACCACCCCTCCTCTATCTCTGACATACGCAGAGGAGGCTATAAACTATTACGTCGGGCGATTTTGGGAAAAGAAAACACCCTCCGTTTTCCTTGACTTGTAGGCCACCTGACTCTAGGGGTAGCTTAATGTAGCTTTTCTCCCTAATAACTTTACTGAGTTTAATTATTGCATGACTTGGGCTCTGTGTCCCTGAAGATGTGTCCGATCAGAGGGTCGGCAGCAGGCTGCAGGCCCTCTGTTCGGAAGTTGGGTGCTCGAACAGACAGTCGCCAATTTGGCAAAACAAGTTTTGGTCTCCTTGCCGGCTCAGTGATCGATAGGTCTGGCCATCGAGCCCGTATTTGTCGCACACGGCCTCGATGCTCAGGTTTCGCGGTTGCCTCTAGGGCAATTTTGTCCTAAAGGGCTGTTGCCTGAATGGTCTTTGCCTAATGGGCGTGCCTGAGGGGCCTTAGCTTGCAAGCTATAGTGAATTGGACTGTGTCCAGTTATTTTTGTTCTGTTCTTTTAATAGTTGTTTATTTAACTTTACTTAACTTTTAACAGTTTGTTGGTTTTAGGTTTTGGGTGAAAATAATAGGGGTGGGGTTTAAGGGTGGGTGGGTAGGGTGTGCATTCCTAAGTGTATAATGCTCTCACACACCCCGTATATATGTTTTTTGGTTTCTTGGTTTTTTGTTTAAGTTTAAGTGGTTAGTAATCGGCACTCAATTTTTAAGTGTTCCCCAGGCTCCTCGAGCCAATGAGAATGAAGAAAGAAAGAGATGTCATCTCTGTACAGCCAAGAAAGATAGAAAAGTTTCTGGTTGTCTTGTATATCTCTTTATATTTTGATTTTCCGCTAATACTTCAGATAATAGAGAATATATTTTAATCTTAAAAATATTTGTAATTGATCTGATATCTCAGACCTAATCTCTTCCGAACGTCTAGAAATTAAACTTTTACATACTACACTAATCACTAACCAATGCATTACTATCACTGGCTAGTGATTAGTTACTCTACGCTAGGAATAACCTTTTACTTCGACATCCGACTCAAAGGTGAACTGTAGATACATGTCGGAATAAAAGGTTATTTATACCATCGTTTATCATCCACCAGTAAGAGACTTTAAATTTGCGGTTAACCCCACGCCAACCTCAACCCAAACTACGTCACTATTGAAGGTATAAGTGAACCGTCCAGTGTTCCCAGTAGCAGTAATGCATTACTTGGTGATCAGTGTAGCAGTGTCTGGGGGCCTGAGAGACTGAGACCTCGGAAGCATTGAAGAATACATTAGAGGGGACGTCGAAAACTCGGCGCACTGATAATCGTCTCGGTTCAACTCAGAAGCCTTTTAAGTTTATTATTAATTATTATAATAGTATTAATCTTAGCTTCAGGTTTAATTGTACTAATCGCGGAAATATTTCGGAACTAGCACAGTATTATCTAAAATCTACTTCAGTTCTACTCAGTTATAGAAGACGTACACCATATGTTTTTAGAGTCACTTGGTAGTCTCAAAATAGTGATTCTGCGATCAATGACATGCAATCATTCAAGATATGGTTGACTGCTACAAGTCCTCTTTTATTGCAGTGTTTTTCCCGGTAATCTGAAACCGATACCAGTGTGACATTTTCAATCAATGTCTATCAAGTCTATGACAAACCTGTCTATCGAGTTTTTTTCAACATGCCCACACTAGCCTAGAGTTCACCTTGAGGATTTTAAGAGCTCCCATGACTGCTTTGCTATCTGTTCGATGTTTGGTCTTACATTATTTGCTTACTTTTCTATTTTCAAAGATGTTTGCTTTATTTTTGGGGTACTACTACGGACAGTGTGTGGGGTACTACTACTATGTCGTCAGCATATGCCAAAATAATACAAGGCCGTGGTCTTAGCTGTCGCTAAGTTTGCATATTAGCTTTTTTGTTAGCCATATCTGACACAATGTTTAAAACTTTTCGTTTTTATCCTCGCCCGTAATTTCAATTTAAACAGTTTATTATTGTTCTAAAGCTATTTTTTGTGGCATTTTAAAGTAATTACTATTTTAATGGAAATAAGCCACAAATGAGGGATAAAATAATTTTGTTTTGTTACTTGGCGTAACATGCTTCTAATAAGGAAAAGACAGTTAAGATTTTACGAAAACTAGTTTACGGATTTTTTCTAATGATTTAATTTTATCTCACATTTATATTGACAATTCAGACATATATTAAGTATACATTTTAAAGTAGACAACTTTAAAATGATATTGCCATAATTGCTGAGTTGCGTTCCTGGGACGGCTTTATTCTAGTATAGTTCATTCGATTACATGAAATCAACTTTAACTTAAGAATATCCGTCAGAAAAAAATCATAGCATGTAATTCGTCTTTAAAAAGACGACAAGCCACGATAACAGTTAAATTCTCCTGTTAGTGATTCAATAGTAAATCATGAAGAAAAAACCAGGAAAAAAACCTCATAATACTATCCCGACATGGGAAGTATTTGGTCGTACGTTTAGTTTACTTTCAATAGGGGACACGGAAGGAGCCTCCACGAGATCAATAGTGCCACATCAACTGCAAAAGAAACACTATTGACGGCGTCCCCTGGAAACGTCTACTAGTAGACGGCTAATCCTTCCAACACCGGACCAAACCAAATCCGATGGCAAAGATCAAGCCACAACGGTTCTTCTCAGAGCCAACACTGACAGTAGCGAGCATAAATATCGAGGGCATCACTACAGCCAAACAAGACATTTTATTAGAATTCTGCATGAACACGAAATGTGAGGTATTGTGCATCCAGGAAACCCACAGAGACCTAACTGCAGCGAGACCGAAAGTCTCTGGTATGAAACTGATTGCGGAGATACCACACAATAAGCATGGGAGCGCGGTATTTGTGAGAACTCAAACCATAGTCTCATCTGTGGAAACAACAAATGTACACGGTATAGAGATAATAACCACTGAGATCGGAAAATGCACAATAACCTCGGTATACAAGCCCCCAAACCAGCCTTTTATATTTTCACCCCCAACTAATTTTCAATCACAAGCCAATCAGCTTGTACTGGGAGACTTTAACAGTCACAGTTTACTCTGGGGCTATGCAAATTCGGACGCAAATGGAGACGCAGTAGAAGCATGGGCCGAAACGAGTGGCCTCACGTTAATCCATGATCCTAAACTTCCACCATCTTTTCGTAGCAAAGTTTGGAAAAGAGGATATAACCCGGATATCTGTTTTTCAAGCAACAACCTCGAAGACCGATGCACCAAAGTAGTATATGGCCCCATACCAAAAACTCAGCATAGACCAATTGGTATAAATATCTTCCCAATTGTCAGACCACAAGCTATTCCATTCAGAAGGAGATTTAACTTCAAAAAGGCAAACTGGCAAAAGTATGCAGACATGCTAGATTTTGAACTACTACGCCTTGAACCAAAAGTAGAGAACTACGAAAAATTCGTAGAGGTACTCAAAAATGTGTCTAGAAAAACTATCCCTAGAGGATGTAGACAACAATACGTTCCCGGGATGTCCAGCGAGTCCAAAGAACTAATGAGTACATACGAAACCCTCTATTCCACTGACCCTTTTAGCCAAGAAACGGTTGACTGCGGAGCAGTACTACTCCAACAGCTAAGTCAAGCCAGACAGGAAAAGTGGATTGAGACCCTGGAAAAAATGGACATGACACATAGTAGCAAAATAGCATGGAACCTTGTAAAAAAACTCAGCGGTGATCCAAAAGAACATAAACCACCTTGCAAGGTTACAGCAAACCAAGTCGCTACTCAACTCCTTACGAATGGAAGAACTACGAACCGATATAAGGACCCAAACACTAGGAGAAGATTGGATTCGGAGACAAACCACCTAGGAACTCCTTTTACTCTAAAAGAACTTCACGACGGTCTGAACAGGTTAAAAAACGGGAAAGCTGCAGGTGTGGATGATATATGCAGTGAACAAATAAAGCATTTAGGCCAAGGAGCAAAAAACTGGATCTTGCAATTTTATAACACGTGCTGCAAAACCTGCAAAATTCCAAAATCATGGAGGAAATCTAAAGTAATAGCCTTGTTAAAACCAGGAAAGGATCCAGAAGACCCCAGTAGCTACAGACCTATTTCGCTATTGTGTCACTTTTTTAAACTATACGAGAGACTCATACTCGCCATAATAGAAAAAAATGTCGACAAGCACCTCATCCCACAACAAGGAGGATTCAGACCTGGCAAATCTTGCACCGGTCAAGTCCTCGCATTAACAGAACACATTGAAGAGGGTTTTGAAGAAAAACTTATAACAGGGGCTGCTTTTGTAGATCTGACAGCAGCCTATGACACAGTAAGGCACAAAACATTGCTCCGCAAATTATACGATACTCTCAATGACCACCATCTGGAAAGGTCGTATATTCCTTACTGCAAAATAGACGTTTTTTCGTTATGCTGGAGGGTAAAGTAAGTAGGTAGAGAGTTCAAAAAAACGGCCTCCCACAGGGAAGTGTTTTAGCACCAATGCTCTTCAATATATACACAAACGATCAACCTACTCCGACCGAAACCAAGCACTTCCTCTATGCTGACGATCTTGCAATATGTGCTCAAGGAAATAGTTTTAAAGAAGTGGAGGAGAAACTCGAAACTGTCTTAAAAACAATGACAGCGTACTACCTGCAGAATTCTCTGAGACCCAATCCCTCTAAAACCCAAGTCTGCGCTTTCCACCTTCGCACAAAGGAAGCCAAGCGAAAACTCCAAATTGTGTGGAATGGTAATACATTAGAACACACAAACCACCTATATATCTTGGAGTAACTCTGGACCGGTCCCTCACCTACAGACAACATTGCATAAAAACAAGAGGGAAAGTAACAACTAGGAACAGCATACTCAGAAAGCTAACGGGAAGTAAATGGGGCGCACGTCCTGGCGTTTTAAGAACAACGGCACAGGCACTGTGTTTCTCAACTGCTGAATATGCATGCCCCGTTTGGAGCAGATCTGTCCACACCAAACAAGTTGATACTGCGCTAAATGAGACATGCAGGATAGTAACAGGGTGCATGAAACCAACGCCACTTTCAAATCTATATAGAGCAGCGGGTTTTGCAGAACCCTCAACACGCAGAGGCGCTGCAGAACACATAGAGAAAATTAAACAGATCGCGGACGATCGGCATGCCCTGTACAAAACTCGAACACCACGAAAGCGACTAAAATCTAGGAAAAGCTTCCTTGGAACAGTGAAGGATGAACCGCCTGAGTATTTTCCACTTCCCCAGGTTCAATGGGCCGGCCAGACCCTAGACTTTAAAACGTGGCAAACCTTAAATAGGATAAGAACGGGGGTTGCTACAGTAAAATCAAACATGGCAAAATGGGGAAAAATAAACCAAGATGATGTGAACTGTGACTGTGGAGAAACACAGAATATGGAACATCTTCTTACATGCAGAAACTGTCCTCATCGATTTACCCTTGAAGATTTGTGGCTCGCCAACAAAGATGGAACCGACGTAGCCCGATACTGGGCCGAAATTTTATGAATGACATGTCCGGACACGATAAAGTAAAAGTAAGTTTACTTTCAATAAACATAAAATTCTAATTTTATAAGTTTGTTATTTTCAGAAAACACTTAATAAAAAGGAAATAAATTCAACATTTCAACAACATACAAAACAACAAACACATTGAGATCTATTTTGTCTAAAACCAAACCTAAAAATGAACAAGAACAACCAAAGAATTGTAGTTATAAAATACCTTGTGAGTAAGATCAATTTTATTTAGGTGAAACATCATATCCATTAAATGCTAGAATAAGTGAACATCAATGTTATATTAAAAATAGAGATTTTGATAGATCTCAAATATGTAAACATGCATGGGATAATGAACATAGGATTTAATGGAATGACTCAAGTATAGTCCTAAAAGAGACGGATGGTAAAAAGAGAAAAATCACAGAAGCGGCTCTAATTATGCTAAATAAGATCAATTGTGTCGAAATTTTTTCGGCAGAATGCAATAGGATCTGGTTACCATATTAAAAGAAGAAGTTAATAAAAGGAAAATTCCAGTATAATTAAGCCAGTAACATATCGAGGATACATTATTTATGTTTTTTAAATAACAAACATATAACATCTGAATTTGGTATTTATTGAAAGTAAACTAAATGTAAGACCAAATACTTACCATGTCGGGATATTATTATGAGGGTTTTATCCTGGTTTTTTTCTCATGATTTACTATGGAATCACTACTCAGGAATTTTACTGTTATCATTGCATTTGGTTGTCTTTTTAAAGACGAATTACATGCTATTATTTTTTTCTGACATATGTTCTTAATTTAAGTTGATTTCATGTAATCGATGAATTAATTATTATTCATTTAATTAGCTTACAATAAAGCCGTCCCAGGAACGCAACTCAGCAATATTGACAATATCATTTTAAAGTAGTGTTCTTTAAAATGTATAATATATGTCTGAATTGTCAATATAAATGAGTCAGATAAAATTAAATTATTAGAAGAATTTTTCACCAAATAACAAAAACAAAATTTGTTTAATTTAATAATGTTTGTATTTGGCCAACGATTTCCCAAGTGAAAATTGAAACGTCAATTAACTTAATTTAACCTTCATTTGTGGCTTATTCCTAATAAAATAGTAATTAATGAATTTATTCTTTTATATTACATGGTACAGGCATTTCATCTGGCATCAAACTTTACTCAATCTTTTCAGGGACTACCTACACTCCTCTTCATTTTAGTTTGTAATTTATGTGATAGTATTTATTAACTTTTATAATTTAGTTCTGTTTATATGCTGTTACGTTTTCATATAAGTTTTGGTAAGGCATCTTCGTAAGGTTACCCCTTCGATTTCGAGTAACTAGAAATACCCACTCAAAGAATTATCAAGTTATTTAAATTTTTCTAAAACTCATCGCTGAAAACCGCTTACGTAAAAATCCTTGAATTTAAACAGTCGCTAAATTGTGTCGTTTGCAAAATTTGGTATTTCTATAACTAACACAGAAGGTGCTAAAACTACAAAAGTATTATTTGTGTCATAAAAACTAGTCGACCTTCGAAAGAAATTATAATTATGAATCGAAACAAAAGAATCAGATACCTCGTTCTATAAACTATAAGGGAAAGTGCAATATATTACAATTTTTATTGGTTCCAAATTGACTAATAAAATACTCGAGCATATTTCAAAAGTTATCATGTTAAGATAAAACGTACAACGGGGTTTATAGGCCATGTTCCGGAATTGTTTGTTCCTGAAGTTTCATCTTTCGTACGCTCCCTTCTCTACCCGGATTACACGAAACTAGTATTTCAATCTAGGAGAGCAAGCTAGATTACCTGGTATCCTAGCCAGAGTTACTGTTCCGGCTTGGCGTATTCTAGAACGGTTTACATGTGGCTAGGAAATTTTTAGCCAGTAGCTGGTACTATTGTTAGATCAATACAGCTACAAATCCAATGAAAATGGTAAATATTTCTAAAAAACAATGTTCGACGGAAATAGTTACTTCGCAAACTGTGTCAAATTGCATTCGATAAATTACCAGAAGATTTATTGGAAAAACGCGTTTGGACAAGACCATGGATTTTAAAAAGAAATGAACGTGGATCATCCTCACTGGTTTTAGAAGAATTTTGAAATGAAGACTTAAACGAGTATATCAGTATTTTACGAGTGATGTCAGATGTGTCTGATATTCTGTTGGGTCTTGTTATGCCAAAAATTTAACAATGTAAATTTTTTATCTTCATTCTTATGTCTTTCATAGAAATTTCTATGCTGAGTTCTAATAAGTTGCCAATTATTTTTTGTAGTTCTGAGTCACGAATAGACTTATCTTTATGTGATGAAATAGTGACGTTCCACAGACAGTATTTCTCATGATACATTTGTACAAACTTCTTAGTTCATGCCTTCTGACATAGAAGAATGATTACTCCCTTTTTGACATAAGCCTTTAAGTTCTGCAGTTTCTGTTCGCCAAGAGCCGTTGGAGGTGTTTTCTGCATCAATATCTTCGATATCACTGCCTGGTCGACATCACTGCTGATTAAATAATTTCGATTTTCTTTTTTTCAACCAATTATGTACACATGCTGCCAATACAATTTTGTCGACTTCTACATTGGTTACAATTGGTTTTTTGAATACACGAAATCGGCTTACCAACATGCCAAAGGCATTTTCCAATATTTGTCTCACTCTGGATAGTCGGTAGTTGTAAACTTTCTGTTCCAATGTTAAATTGTCACCAGGGTAAGGTTTCATAATATAGGTTTTGAATGAAAAAAATTCTTCTTCTTATTAACGTGCCCTATCATGTCCCCTTGACGTTGGCGATTAACATGGCGAAACTGTCTCTGTCTCGAGCTATTCTAAAGAGTTGCCCAGCTTTCCTTATTCCTGTCCACTCCCTGATATTCTTCAACCAAGAGGCCTGCTTTCTACCAATTCCTCTGCGTCCTTCGACTTTAACCCATCATAATAAGTTGAAGAATATTACATCGGTCTCCCCTTACATACGTGTCCAAAATAGGCCATCTTTCTACATTTGATGTTATCAAGCAGCTTGCGAGCAGCATTTGCTCTCTCAAGGACTGCCACATTTGTCAGCATAGCTGTCCATGAAATTTTTAGTATACGTCTGTGCAGCCACATTTTAAAGGCCTCCAGACGATTATTGTCCATGCTTGGATATTTTTAATGTCCATGCTTCGACATCGTATAAGAGGACTGACCAAATGTAGCATTTAACCATGCGCTTTCAAAGTTGAAGTTGCAAGTTATCATTACAGAAGAATAACCTCATTTTTAAAAATGTCGTGCGGGCTAACTCGATTCTACATTTTATCTCTTGAACTATATCTAGATGTTCAGTAATATGGCAACCAAGATATTTAAAACTGGACACTCTTTGAATTATATGACCATCAACATATAATCGTGCATCTTGATCGTGCTAAACGGCTAAACAGCATGTGTTTTGTTTTGAACAGTTTATGTTTAGGCCAAACTCTCTTCCCACTGTATTAATGGTATTTAAAAGTCATTGTAGTCCATTTATGTCATTACTTAAAATAACTGTATCGTCTGCATATCTGATTGTATTTATCAAAATTTCATTAACTTTCACGCCCCATTCCAAACTATGCAGCGCTTCTTTAAATATTCTATCTGAATATAAATTAAATAACAGTGTGTATAACACCCTGTCTGACATCTCTTTGTATTTTACATATTTCTGTTGATTTTGCGTTTATGCAAGCTGTCGCTGTTTGACGCTAATATAACTTTTCTATGAATCGTATGTCTTGACTATCAACTCCTTTATCTTTTATTATTGTAATTAATTTGTGATGCTTTACTCGATTAAAGGCCTTTTCATAGTTAATAAATACAGCAAAGACGTCTTTCCTTTGATTTTGACATTTCTGCAGTAATACATTTAGTGCAAAGGGGGCGTCCCGAGTTCCCAGTCTATTTCTGAAGCCAAATTGTGTTTCATCCTGGTCTTCTTCACATTTATCTCTGATTCTACTGTGGATAATGCGTAGAAATATTTTCAAAGTGTGGCTCATAAGGCTTATCATTCTATAATCGCACTATGTTTTCGGCCGTTGTTTGTTTGGTAGTGTTATGAATTCGAACTTTAACCAATCTGCAGGGATATCATAAGTCGAATAAACATCATTGAAAAGAAAATCCACAAGGAAAAATTCCTGTAGCTGGCTGTATACCACGTATAACAAAAAGAGGTTAATCTTTGTAAATGGGTATATTTATTTAAAAAACCCTTAAAAGGGCCACATCAATAAAACAAACGTTTTCGGACCACACAGTCCATCATCAGGTTATTAAAATCGAAAATGCTAGGTCATAATGCCTGAGCCACCAAAATATTAGGGTAAAAACCCTTTAAATTACATTTAGTTATGAAATGTTGTACATTGTGTTATAAAATAACTGTGATGTTCAATATTAAATTAAATTTGACTATAGGTAACACATGGCCAACTGGGTTCCAGAGCCGGGTGAGAGGGAACCTCTGCACTCGGAGAACAAGATTAATGTAGCGTCGTCTGCATAACATAGTATTTGGATTTCTTTGTTTTCTATTTTGTAGCCATGACCTTTACATACTGCTTGTATTATTTCGTCCATTATTATATTAAAGAGAAGTGGGCTGAACGAGTCACCCTGTCTGACTTCGCGTTATACTGGTATACACTGTGTTACTTTTCAGTGTTTCTATGGAGGTAGCCTATGGATGTCAAATGCCTTATTAAGATCAACGAAACATAGATATGCCGGTTTGTTGTATTCTAATGATTTCTCTTGCACTTGCTTCATTATAAATATAGCGTCGGTGTATGATCTTTCCGACCTAAAACTTAGTGGTACTTAAGTGGTACTTAAACTTAGTATTATACTTTTATCCAATTTATTTGTTATCACTTTTATTGTTAATTTTAGTGTTGTGTTTATTAAATCATCGTTATTTAGAGCTGCTGTCAATAAAGTCACGATAGCGAATATGGTAGCCAACATGATATCCAACGATCGATAACGGTCATGGAACTAGAAGAAGAAGTGTAACAAATTAATTCATCTGTTACTTTCCGGGTTCGATTTGTCTCCCTTCTTAAAGAGGGGTATTAGGATGCTTAATCTCTGTTCGTGAAGAATTCTGTTTTGTTTTATTATGTTTTAGATTAGTTTTAATAGTGGTGTCAGATTTTGTCCTTCATACTTTAAGAGTTCGTTCGGTGTTCTCTTCCTACCTGGTAATTTTCTATTTTTTAATTTCCTTAATGCTTCCTTTACCTCTTCCTCCTCAATATTTATTTCTTTGTTCATCGTCACCTCTGGCGTTGATGGTTCATTATCATCACCTTTAGCAAATGGGGTAGTAAAACCATGTTTCCTTATGAATGCTCTTCGTTTTTAATTAGTTAATTCTTTTTTTTCTTTGTTTTCTGATCATTCTCCATATTTCTCTTTATGTTTCGTAGAAATCGTGTTTCATCTGTTTTGAGAAGCTCTGCCAGTGTTCCCTTTTTTATTTGCCTAAATAAAGTTTTTTAGGATGATTCTTATTATACATAATACTAGGTTATGGTCGCTACCTACATATGCTGAGTTAAGGCATCTGAGACATCATTAGGTTATAACATAATGTATCATAGATCTTTGTCCACAGGTGTCATTAAATGTATATTTGTGTTGGTTTTTGTGGTCAAAAAATGTGTTTTTATTCTAAGTTCGTTATTCATGCAGAAGTTGATTACCAGTTCTCCATTTATGTTTATAATATTCTCGTTATATTTTTGCTTAATTCCGGGTATTACTTGTAAACTACACAAAAGTTGACATTAAAAATTACAAGAACCAGAGATTGCCCAAATTACAACTATAGTAATTCACAAAAAATTTTTGATATAAAAGAAGGAGAAAACATATTAGCAGATCCATGTATGCATTGGACCAACTTTTTCAGTGGCCATATAGGATAGAGATAAAAGGAAATCTCAAACGGATCGATTTTCTGACGCTCTTTTATACGAAGAGTTTGAGTTTTACACCCAAACTATTGAAAAAACTAATTTTTTTAATAATCAAAAAGAGTTTAAATTATTTTAAAATTTTCATCACTAGTTTGTGTCATTATGTAGAGGATTATTAAATGTGTGACAAAAATTGAGCTGTATCAAATTTTTCAACAGAGTATAGTCATTATTCACCTATTTCTAATTAGTTTCCTGTTTTTAGATGTACGTCATTTGCACCTTTTGACTTATGTATCCATTCTGTTGCTATTCTTTCTTTGATGTATCTGATATTAATTTTTTGCATTTATTTGCAATTTTTAAACTGTCAAGTTGTAAGATAAATTTATTTTTCAATGAATATTAAAGAAAGGAAATGTTTAACACTCAAAGCGAGTATTGACCCTTGAATTTATGATTAAAAAACAATTTATTGTATAGAGCTATTTATAAAAACATTGTATTCTAATTCGCTGGTTTTTATAAATTGATACCATCCAATATAAAATATACCTTTGACATTATTTTCAGACAATCCTGACAAATTTCAATATATCATCTTTTGACCGGTCAACTCGAAATTTGTTAAGCGGTTACTAAAAAACCGAATCCAAAAATATAACTTTCGTACACAGTAAAATAATATGTTGTGAATTTCTCACGTATCTTAATTTTTTATTAATTTTAAATCCGAACTTCAAGGTTTCAAGAGAAAACACTTTTTTTACACAGTTTGACAATTGAAGGGGTGAGTGGATGAAGGGAGTAAGTAACAAAAGTAAGTTTTTGACAAATTTATCTCCAAAGTTTTATTGCTGGAACTTTTTTATTAATCTATTTTTTAAACCGATTTTTTTATTCTCACAGGTAGGATATGTATAAATTTTATTGTAAAAACAAAAATCCTCCCGATTTTTAAAAACTTATTTGTAAAATATATATTTTTACTTACCTCTTTTATCCAAAAACTTTTTTGTATTAGAAATTATGTCTATGCCAAAATGAAGGGGTATGTTTATGTTAGATAGTCTACCTTCTCTTTGCTTAAGGCAAAGGATTATCTTTTGGATATATCTTGAAATGTTGAATTCTTCAGCTAGAAAAGATGGGAAATGTTTCTGCTTGAGGATACATACAATTTTAAAAGGTGTGTAGTAATCGTAAGACTCCTTGAAAGGGTATGATCCAAAGACATCTACGCGAATCCACTTGAATCCAATTTTGAAGTTAACCTTTTCATTAAGGAGATTTTTTCTATTCATTAGTTTCATGGTTTTCATAATATTTTCCGTGTGTCTAAAGTGATGTTGCATGTCTATCACCATATGTTTCTTGGTTGAAGAAACAATCACATCACGATATTTATCAGGAATGTAAATGTTTTGATATTTCTTTAGTCGTTTCTCAATACGTCCAAATGCTCTATCCGAGTCTAAGTACGAGTGTTCTCTGAAAACTTGTGCTCAATCGTTTTAAAGATGCCTTTGTTCAAAAGATACTGAAACAAACATACCTACAAAAAAATTTTTATTTTGCCCGGCACACAAGTCCGTCCACAAAATTAGATGATCTTTTCATTAGATGATCTGAAAACAGTTTTTTTCCACAGTATTTTTGTTTATTGTGTGGATTCCTAAGTTGTGGATTCCTAAGTTGTAAAACCACATTTGTCTAAGATAAAAGGCTTTCAAGGTACTAAGCCTAGGTAGAGGCATAGTTTGCTGTAGATCCAATGTATCGCTTTTGGGATAAACAGATTAAATTAATTATTAAAAATGAATCGGTATGAAGGCTATTTTATTTGAAATTTGTCATTTCTTCCGTCAGTTTGGCATTTGTCTAGGTAAAGTTTATGCATTCCTGGTGTGCCATGTCCTATGCATTCCTCTTCCTTATGGAAGAGGTGTTTTTCTCTTCTGTCCGGTTCAGCAGCATTTTTCCCTGATTTTGTTGTAGTTTGGATCAGGTCAACCTTTTTCAAGCTGATTGAAAACAAGTAAATGAAAGCTCGTTTGCATACGGTAGTTTGCCGGCCACTACAAGTTAAATTGTATTATTAGGTGGCAGTTTTATGCTTTAATGCTCCAGTTTTCTTTCTCATTGGTTCCGTTTTTTAATGCTCGTAAAAAGAAGACAGTTTTTTGCATTTACATCTAGTTGGTGGTAGTAAGAAAATATTGATTCCCTTTCTTCTACAGTTATTGACTGAGAACACTTGTAGCGACAATTTTCATTGCACAAAATCACAGAGTTAACGGTTTTAGCGGGTTTTACTTGGCCTATTTTAAAAATATAATCCAGACCACTTTCTCTGCACTTGGCACGTTTTCGTGCTTTCCATTCTTCAATCTTTTTCTGTTTTTATAATTTACTTTTACTTTTAGTGGAAATATTTGTTTCTTGGTTTTAGTGGGCAAATTAAGAGCCTCTTCATTTCCATTTTCAGGAAGAGCAACGATCTCATCATATGGAAGATTTCCATTTACTTGTAGTTTAAAATTTATATTGCCATCATTCATAATCTCATCATACAAATATTGAGACCACTAAAATAATCAAAAAGGTATAACGTCATACAAAAGTCAAAATATACGTTAGAGATAAAATGGAGCAAGGTTTTAAAGTCACTACAGGGTTGAAACGGGAATATTTTTTTTTTTCAGACTTTTTAAGATGTAACTAAAGTAAAGACAGAATTTAAAACATGGAAAAAAAAAAACAAGGAATGAATGATACAAAAATTTACGCGTTCACATTTTCATACACATTTTCATACATAGAACGTTTCAGTTTGGTGCGGGAAAGATGTGTTCTCGATTTTCGCTACAAAAGTTCATTATTAGCATTACAGGGACAGCTTTAAAACATTTTTTCATTCTGCTGCTGGAAAACTTGACTGGCAACAATAATTGCGATGAAGTTCGTGTAATTAATACATTTTAGACGGATTAAATATTCGTGGTATTATTTGATACCTACTTACCATTTTTCCTAAATTGCATCATGTTTTTTATTTACATCATGATAGCATTTATCATTGTAGTTATATAAAATTTCTTCACCTCGTACGAGTTCAATGAATTTTTCGAAATCCATTTTAACTTAATTACTGCTAAAGTGGGAATAAGCCACAATTAAAGATAAAAATACGTTTATTGACGTTTCAATTTTCACTTCGGAAATCATTCTCAAAATACAAACAGTAAATTAAACAAATTTTTGTTTTTTGTTACATAGTGAAAAATTCTTCTAATAATTTAATTTTATCTGACTCATTTATATTGATAATTCTGACATACATTATGCATTTTAAAGTAGACGACTTTAAAATGATATTGCCAATATTGTTGAGTTGCGCTCCTGGGACGACTTTACTTATAAGATAGTTCATTCGATTGCATGAAATCAACTTTAACTTGAGAATATCCGTCAGAAAAAATCATAGCATTTAATTCGTCTTTAGTTAGCACTTTCTCCTGTTAGTGATTCCATAGTAAATTATGAGGGAAATAAGTTCCGTGTAGTGAAATATCAAAATTTTTATTAAATATTTTAAAACCATTTACAAATAAAAATGACACATTCATAAAAAATACACAACATTTTTTAAATAAATTATCAAATATTGAATTTAATTCAAATCATACTTTGGTAAGTTTTGACATAAATAGTTTATTTACGAATGTGCCATTAAATAAGATTTTAAGTATAGTCAAGACAAAATTAGAGAGTGATGATTCATTGGCAACTAGAACAAGACTAAACATATCGGCTATAATGGAGTTATTAACATTATGTACTGATAATACATATATTTTAAACTAAATAATGAATTCTATAAACAAAATTTTGGTCTGGCAATGGGCTCTAGTTTATCTCCATTCTTAGCCGATATATTTATGCAAGATTTTGAAACAAATATCATTTCTAAACAAAATTTCAAACCCACAGTATGGTGGAGGTATGTAGATGATGTATTCTCAATATGGCCTCATGTATCAGAGTTGTTGGACACATTCCTAAATGATATAAACGATAAGGAAGAGACAATAACATTTACCATAGAAAAGGAATATAATAACACGCTACCTTTCCTGGATGTTTTAATCTCTAAGAACGATACTGGATATGAGACTCAGGTGTATAGAAAACCAACACACACCAATAGATATTTAAATTTCAAATCAAATCACAATATTAATGTAAAAAAGGGAATAATTAAATCCTTATACGATAGAGCCAAAATTACTTGTTCTAACGAGAATACGTTCTTGGAGGAGAAACATTTGTTAACATTTGTTTTATTAAAAAATGATTATCCTTTATCGTTTATAAATAAGGAATTTTCAACAATCGATCGAATAGAACAGAACAACTTAGAACGAGATCCTACAGCATACACAAGGAATAATATGAGGAAAATAACAATACCGTACATAAAAGGATTATCAGAAAAATTTAAAAGGATAGGAAATAAATTCAACATTTCAACAACATTCAAAACAACAAACACGTTGAGATCTATTTTGTCCAAAACCAAACCTAACAATGAACAAGAAAGGACAAAGAATTGCATTTATAAAATACCTTGTGAATGCGATCAGTTTTATTTAGGTGAATCATCAAGGCCATTAAATGTTAGAATAAGTGAACATCAATCTTATATTAAAAATAGAGAATTTGATAGATCTCAAATCTGTAAACACGCATGGGATAATGAACATAGGGTTCAATGGAATAATTCAAATGTAGTCCTAAAAGAAACGGATGGTAAAAAAAGAAAAATCAAAGAAGCGGCTCTAATTATGCTAAATGAGGCCAATTGTGTCGCAAATTCCTCGGCAGAATGTAGTAGAATCTGGTTACCAATATTGAAAGAGGAAGTTATTAATAAGAAAATACCAGTATTAGTAAGTCAGTAACATATAGAGGATACATCATTTATGTTTTTTAAATAACGTAACATATAAAATCAGAATTTTGATGATTGTTGAAGGTAAACTAAATTCACGAACAAATACTTACAATGTCGGGATAGTATTATGAGGTTTTTTCCTGGTTTTTCCCTCATAATTTACTATGGAATCACTAACAGGAGAATTTTACTGTCATCATGTCATGTGTTTGTCTTTTTAAAGACGAATTACATGCTATGATTTTTTCTGACGGATATTCTCAAGTTAAAGTTGATTTCATGTAATCGAATGAACTATCTTATAAGTAAAGTCGTCCCAAGAGCGCAACTCAACAATATTATCAATATCATTTTAAAGTCGTCTACTTTAAAATGCATAATGTATGTCTGAATTGTTAATATAAATAAGTCAGAAAAAATTAAATTATTAGAAGAATTTTTCACTATGTAACAAAAAACAAAATTTGTTTAATTTACTGTTTGTATTTTGAGAACGATTTCCGAAGTGGAAATTGAAACGTCAATAAACGTATTTTTATCTTTAATTGTGGCTTATTTCCAGTTTAACAGTAATTAATTTACAATGATACAAGAAAATAGCTTCAGAACAATATGAAGAAACCATTTTAACTTGTACTATCAAACCGTAAATATCAAAAGAAAGATTTTTTAAAAAAAGAAAAGGTAGCAATTTGGTGCAAAAGTCCTAATTGTTTATCACTTCCATGTTTTAATTGTCACAAAGCAATGAAAATTAAATGAAATCTAAATAAGATATTGTTATTAAATGTTTTATTATTTTTTTATTTTTTAGTACGATGGATTCCAAAGACGGAAGAAGGCTACTATAGTTAATGAAAGAAATAAGTACAGACGAATATGACGAGTCTGCTACGGATAATGACTAATACATTGGAGTAGCCCCAACAGCAAAAGATGCAAGACGGCGGGGCATTAGGCAGTGCATAGATCATGTACCAGAAGCAGATGTCCATCAGTTTAATGTTATCAATTTTTCCCACAAAATTCCAAACAAAAAGGACCGAATGGAAAGTCATCACATGAGATTCCAGTATTGTTTTTCTCAGAAAAAAATGGAAAGAAACCATGTTTATGTGCGACACACATTCAGAAGGATCAGCCTTGTTTGTTAATCTATGCTTTGAAAAATTTTATATGCGTAATAATAAGTAGAATTACAGTTTATATATGAGTTACACTGTACTTACATAATTAAATTAGTATGTCCAAAAACATGTCTGTATCAGTATTCTTCGTGTTTCTTATTTAGCAGCAAATGCCGTTGTTTTCCATACTAATATTTACTTTTATATTAAGTGACAAAGCCAGATTTGCTGCTTACGTTTTTTTTAATAAAAATCGCTTTGTGATATATAAGAGCCCTACCAAGAGTTTTGTTTTAACATTATTGAATGCATTTTGCACCAACAACCATATGTCTTTTTAAAAAAAAATTCAATATTTTATATTCATGTCCGCGAACACGTCCTTTTTTCCCTGTGATAATTATGCTCGAGATCCAAAGGATGCACCTGGGAACCGACAGGGAAATCTCCACCATCTCGTTGGTGTTAACAACGTAACAATTTAATAATTTAGTCTTTTTTAATTCAGTTAATTAATTGATTTTGAGTGTATTTGTTAATTAAAACTTTGTTTATCCGACAATGGACAGGGTTACAATTTTGAATAGGTAAAGGTATACGTTATTGTTGGGAATAGGGATATCAAATTGTTTTTTTTTGTAAATTTGTTGATAAATTAGCAACTGGTTAGGGATTAAAATGGGTTGTACATAATATATGTTTTATTACTACTTTTTTTTTATTTTCAGAAAGCACTTAAGGACAACTCTGACAGTAATATAGGATACCTCGGAAAGTATACGTTCATGGCGCTCAAAAATTATTTAAAGCAATTTCCGTATTTAATTACGCTCATTCACATCAATTTATCTATTTTCTACCTTCTTTCTACATTATTTCCTTTTTACTGTCTTTAAAGAGCATGCAAATTGGCCGAATCCTTCCTTAAGTGTCAATTGTTCATTCTCTATCATAGCCTGCTAGCCAAACTGCATTAAATCTCACATATTTTGTGTTGTGATCACACTTCTACTTCTTGTGACAGTCCTTTCGATTCTTGTTATATTTTGTAACATATTTTTACTTCATTGGCCCTCAATTAGAGTGTCCACGCCCAATTTTATCTCTTGGTACAACTTTTTTTTCGTATTTATAGAGGGGGGTCTGAATCTCTCAAAATAGATCTCAGTCCATGACGCCGCCTGACTGACCTTGAACTTGACTGAACCCAATGCCTTGACAAGTTTATCCATGGTAAAGGGTACAGCCCGCTCAGCTCCTTCATCCCCCTATACACCATGCCATCTGCCGCCCAGAAAGAGCTCTCGTGTTACCTTAAGCTTCTTGTCCATAGGCATTTCGTAAGGAGGATACATATGAAACTTCTTGTATGCCTCACCCCAGATGTCCTCATCCAGCTTTTCACACAGCTCTATCTAGTGCTTTCTTTTTTTCTGTGCGGATTTTCCTGTACAGTTCCCTCTTCCTTGGGCGGTTTTCTTCCTCGATCTTCTCGTTGACCTCAGGGTTGATCTCTGTTCTACCTCTTGCTCTCGTTAACCTTCTTCTCATTGCTATAGATTTATTTCTTAATACCTCGATGTCCGCAATCCACTAATATGACATCCTGTTCACATCTTGTCCATCCAGTCCATCAATCGTGCTTCCTTGGATCGCATCTTTAATGACTCTCTCCAGGCTTTCCACCTTCGGTGATTGACCCTGCATTATGCTCACTCTCCATTGAATCAGCTCCTCGTAAATTTTCCAGTCATAACCATCGCCGCATCTGCCCCCGGACGTCCCGGACGCACGGACCGTGTTAGTGGTCTCTGTTCCGGTTATCGAGAACTCAATGTACTGATGTTCAGTAGTCTGGCAAAACCTTTCAGCCACTTGCTTGCACCGCTATACCTTGTGTCGTTATGGTCACGTAGATGTACGTACCTGTACCTAACAAACGTAGGCTCCAGACCTGTGTTGAGAACCACTAGGTCCAGCCAGTCAGTTAGTATCCTGCTGCGAGTATTGGTGATGGAAGATCCCCACTTGACTGATTTTGCGTTAAAATTTCCCACCACTACGTATTCTCCTCCTGAGTTTCTCACTTCCTGCATGATCTTATCTATCTTCATCTCGTTCTCACCCACCGTCACATTTGGAGAAATATAACAGCAGACCAGCCGCACCCTCTTTATCCGAACAATCACATATCCTTCTTTTGGCTTAATTTCATACACTCGCAGCTTCCTATTGTAGATTTGTACAGCAGCCCTCCCAGTCGTATCTAAAAAACCATTATTCTCTCTTCACAGTTGTTGGATTTGGTTCTGCCGTCACCAGTACATCTCTTGGTACAACTAAGTATAATATTTCAGAACTTACGATAAGATTGTCCCCTATAAAAGAATTTTTTGTCAAATATAAATTAAATTAAACTATTTTTAGAACATTTAAATAAAAAATTCTTGCCACGTTGGAATTACTGCATCCGAATACACAAAATAATGTAATTAGCGTATTCAAAATTGGATTCCTACGGAGTGCGTGGCTCACTGAAAAACGAATACTTATTTATTTTAACGGTGTATCTAAGTAGCGATAATATAATTTGCTAATTCTTAAATTGCAAATGAGCCTAAAATAGGTACGAATCAATTTGGAAATTTCCATATTCTGCCATATATCTCGCATAGCAAAAAAGAAACAGATCCTGTTTCGTGCGAATATTTTAAATGTATTTTTAAGGAAATACTCGAGTGAGTCAACACATCCATTATTTAAATTTATTTATTTTTAACAAAAGTACTACACAATGGGTGGCGTCTCATAAACAAATATATTTTTCTTCAAAACTATCCTTTATTTTTGATTCTGTTGAAGTTGTTAGTTTGTTAGTTAATTTATTAATTACAGCTAATCGTTCGTGTTGTTTTAACGTGTTATTATGGTAAATACTAACCACAAATAATGAATATATGAAATATATGTTCTCTGAAAGGAATATCCTGTTTAAATTCTTTGACTTAATGCTATCCGGTTTGCGAAAAGTTGTTGTTTTAAGACCAAGAACAATAAAAGAAAACATAAGATAATATCATGTTGCAAGAATTGATGTAAACTAATAAAAAAAGATTTTATTTTCGAAAAGCTGCGTATTTAACTTCGAAAAACATTTTAAACAAACAAAAGGATTATTTTCTATAATAAATTCGTAGGTTCAGACTACTTGCTGTATTCGTAGTTTTCCTTTTCTTTTTCGTTGAGTTCACCCATTTTTAAAAATAAAAATATCAGCTAAACTGACACAAACTCAGGGCCCTTAAGCTAGCGGGGACAAATGAGCGGAATCCAATTTACTACGTAATATGTTTTTACCAATTTTTCACTAATTTGTTACCACTCCAATAATTTTTTACTCAAACCACCCTTAAGGAGAGCGATTCTGCTTGCTTACGGCTAAAGCTAGTAGAATTAAAAAATATATTTATGATATACCACAGTGCTCTGCTAGGTTTTTACGAATTTATTACCACACTAGTAATTATTCGCCCCTCAACTACTCCATATGTCAAGTCAATAATTCTATTGAAAGTATAAATTGCTTGCCAGGTTTTTACTGAATTTTATCCAGAATTTTTGACCCCCTAAGCCATAGTTAATCGGAAAGCTAGCTAAACGCAAAATCTTTTTGGAAATACAAAAGCTCTCTGCTAGATTTTTACTATATTTTTTTCCAGCCTTGTCATTTTTTTTTTCTTTTAAAGTGTGCTAACTAATATTTATTTTTTATGTTTCAATATTGAAAACACTTTAATCCAAAAATTATAAACTTTAACTGTTTTAGAAAATTGAGTCTGATTCGAGTCGTGAGTACATGGCTAAGCGAAATCCAATCGTGAGTATCGCTTTGATGAATATACAATAACTTTACTGAAATAAAGTTGAGTTTTAGTAAACAAGATGGAATTGATATATTTCAGAGAATAATTACCAAATAAAAAATATTCAAATTGAAATAATTTTATTATGTCTATTACATTAATTACCTAATTTTAAAGGTGGGTCGGGACACCTTGCGCACATATTGTTAAATATTAAAAGATTTGTATTTATCAGGTACATCCATAGACCTGAGCGAAGTGTACCGCCAATCAAGGAGTGGGGCTGCAGTCTTAATCGGATATTAGATTGATACCGCCCTCTTTACTATTATTCAACTTTGACAATAAATTGCAAATATAGCGCGTCTGTGCTGTCCCTGAGTGTGTTTTATGCAGAGTACAATAGTTTTTTAGTCATTTTAAATAGTAAAAATTAGTCCACATTCATCTACGCACGTCACGTCTACAGTTGATTTTCAACTCCTGAAATGCGAAAACGTGCTTTTTTTATTCCGGATGAAAAAGTACGACTTTACGCCCCCAAAATTAGAGGGTAAAGTGCGGAATTTACGCACAGTGTGTTGCGAAAGTACCTTAAAAAATAGTAAAAGATTGAAGTAAAAGTACAATACAATAAAATTATCAAAAATACCTTTCCAAATTTTGTTATTATTGTCTTTTTATTGAGGGGTAAAAAATTGTGTAGGTTTTAAATGAATTGGATAAACTTTGTAGCAAATAGTGGTATTTAAATATTCCTGATTTTATTTTAACCCAAGCTACCACCAGTTAGTTGGGAGGCGAAAAATTAGAGTAAAAATTCAACAGAATCATGTGGTACTTCAAAATTTTTATTTGAATTAGCTAGCTTAATATTCGAGCTTCCGCTTAATGGCTTAATATTGACTTCCAAAAGGAGTATTTAAGGGGTAAAAAATTACTAGGATGGTAATAAATTTGCAAAAAACACTGTGGTATTTCAAAAATATATTTTTTAAATTCTGCTGGCTCGAATATTTAACTAGCGGGAACGTTTCCAAATAATATTCTTTTAGTGGTGAAAAATTATCAGGGTGGTGAAAACCCCCTCTGTGGCTCAGTGGTAAGAGCGCCTGCCTTTAAACCTAAAGGTCGTGAGTTCGAATCCCACCTGGGTGGAAATGGCGAATGGATTTAGTGTCCGCAGTCATTTAAACATAAACAAACAACAACAACAACAGGGTGGTGAAAGTGTAGCAAAAACTTACCAGAACACTTTTTTATTTCAATTATAAGTAGAGTACAGTGGAATATAAAAAAAAATTCGCCATAAATCTTAACCTAACAGAATTATTGATTGATAGAGTACAGTAATTGTAAAAATAGATTTTTCGTCACCTTACATTTTAACCTAAGAATTGTTGATTTTCCGCATGGGTTAGTTGAGGGTAAAAAATACTAGGGTGGTAATAAATTCGTAAAAACCTAGCAGAACACTGTGGTATTTTAATAATATTTTTTATTAATTTCCCTGGCTCGTATATTAAGCTAGCAGGAGCGTTTCCAAATAAGATTGGTTTAGGGGTGAAAAATTATCATGCTGATCAAAATTTACTCTAAACTTAACAGAACACTTTTTATTTCAGTTATAAGTAGAGGAGAGTGAAATTGTAAAATAGTATTTTTTCACCTTAAATTTATACCTAACATAATTATTGGCTTCCATAAAAGAAGGTGAGGGGTGAAAAATTACTAGGGTGGTAATAAATTCGTTAATACCTAGCAAAATACTGTGGTAGTTCAAAAATATATTTTTTCTAATTTTGCTGGCTCAAATATTAAGTTAGCAGGAATATTTTCAAATAAGATTGGTTTAGGGTGCAAGTTTATCAAAGTGGTTAGAGTTTAGTAAAAAACTTAAAAAACACTTTTTTATTTTCGTTATAAGTAGAGGACAGTAAATTTGAAAAAAAAATTAGCCTTCAATTTTAATCTTTTAACATAATTATTGACTTTCCATAAGGGGTAGTTGAGAGATGAAAAATTAATAAGGTGGTAATAAATTCGTAAAAACCCAGCAGAACACTGTGATATATCATAAATATTTTTTTAATTCTTCTAGTTTTAAACCGTAAGCCAGCATAATCGCTGCCCTTAAGGGTGGTTTGCTGAACCTTAAGCCAGCAGGGTCGCTCCCATTAAGGGTGGTTTGGTGGTGAAAAATTATTAGGGTGGTAATACATGAGTGAAAAATCTGTGAAAAAATATTACGTAGGTTTAATTGGATTCCGCTAATTTGTCCCGGCTAGCTTAAGAGTCCTCACTAACTCAGCTGCAAAAGCGGGCCATAAATATAGAATGTTGAATGTATAGAGTATAATCAATAAAAATACCAAGAGCATTTTACGGAACTTCTTGAGATATCAACATACTTTTTTACTGATTTAGTTTTCTCTCGTTATTAGTCCAAATTTGGCTGACAAAACTGGCCACTATCGACATTACAGACTTATTATTTAAAACAATGAACAATCCAGATGGGCTGAAAGCGCATAGTAAGCGGTTATGATGTATAGACGTCGCGGTAATTAAAATCAAAACAGACTCTCTTTCTAAAAGGCTACCTATAACCTAAAAAGAATATACATTAAATAATTCATGCACTCTTCTGCCGTTCAGACAACACACTTAAAATCATATTTAAACACGTTTCACATTTAAAAAATAAATTTTGTCTATCTTTTAGAGCATTTAACCATGCGTTAGTCTGGTAGGGTCTAATAGACCCATTGATTCAAATTTCTAAGCGCTATTTATACGTACCTACTAACTACTACGCTATCGCGGCGAATGTCTGTCTGCGTTGATCCGAAACGTGTCTGTAGTCAGTGCAATTTTGACCGTCGAGCAACGCCTAGGTTCTCATACTCCACCAGACCAAACCAGAGATACACTTTTTTGTGACTGGTAGGTTTATTTTTTTTTTTTTGTTTTTTGAGTAATTTATGAACTTATGTGGTCTAATATGTATGAATTAAAGATAAATAAAACAAATTAGTATTACTTAGGCAGGTATTCACCAACAACGAATAAACCCCTAGTCGAAGATTAACTTTATGTGTAGAATAAATTCATTTCACCAACTACAAATTATTTGTCCTTTATTAGCCGGATAACTATTTGTAGATATATTTGTTGTTGGTGAATATGGCTCTTACTATTTTACTTTTTATCTAATAATTAGTACTGGTGTAACAAAATTTATATTACAATATAAAATGGAAGATTGAGAAAAAACAAAGCTAGGCTTTTAGCTCTGTATGAAGAATGTGACTCTGATGCTGATATATTGAGCCCAGGATGATTCTGAATTTGAAAACGACCTATTAGAAATCGGAGAAAATAACCTGGATTCTAAACCGAATGAAGTAGAAAGCGCACAGGCAGATGCACCTATTAGTGATGGAACCATTGAAAGGTATGCGCACTGTAGCACTGAAAAATGCTACAAAACTTTAATAAGAACTCGTGCTAATGTCAAGATACGTTGACAAAATATTGTAACACATTTGCCATGCCTTCGACCACAAAATAGGAATAGTAAGTCACCGATTGAGTGCTGAAAATATTTTATAACTGATAATATCATCAGTAAAATTGTCATTTATACCAACAACAAGATTCAGGAAAAGACCCGAGAGCGATAATTTATTCAACTTGCCCAAAGTGTCACTCTAGAGGTATTTTGTAAATTGCAATCGATTCTTTGAGGATTTTATTTTTTAAGGTATTAAAAAAACCTTAAGATTTAATTAAATTTGTTATTAAAACACAGTACGAAAAGGGACTGACTTTTTAGCTTATAAACATTTATAATAACTTTGACATTTTTGTATTTCACACGCAGGTAAGTAGGCATAAAAAATGAAAAGCTGGCGAAAAACACACTTTTCACCACCAAGAACATTCTTATCCAGTCGTTAGAGACGAAAATGAATTTTGCCAAAAATGTCAATGTAAGGACTTTAAAAAATATGCTAAAAACTTAACCACTTTTACTCTTTGGCTTTCTCCTACAACCCCCCTCATAGTGTTGAGTTTTGGCCACAAATGTGAGGCATTTGAAATATACTTAAAAACGCTCAATTTAAACTTTCACATTACAAACGATCTAAAACATTAAAACTGCCTTACTTAAAACTATGTTTTTGGAGGAATTTCCCGTGACGTGCGATCGTTTGTTAAATTTAATTCTGCGTTTTTAGTTTATTTCAAATACCTCATATTTGTTGCCAGAATTCAAAATTCAAATTTTATGTTACACGTTTTAAAAATTCGTCCCTAAAAATCAAAATTTTACTATGGTCGGTAAATTAAAGTAATAAATTTATTAATCTCATGAGAATTTTTAAGCATGACAAAAATCGCGCAAGGTTTATTTATTTAACAAATTTACAGAAATTTACTTCTTTTGCGACAAACGACAAAAACTGCGCAAGCAAGTTTAACTCTTTACCTTTAAAACGCATTTTGATTTTTATCGATAAGACTCTCTGATCAAAAGATGTCGAATTTTTACCGTCGACTTACATATTTTATTTAACATTGATTTCGCGCGCAACTGACGTTCAAAATCGTTGGTCGCTTTAAGCGTTGTTTCTGAAAAACGGTTCATTCTACAGAAAAAATGCTCTCAGCTACATTTTTTATTCGAAACATTTTTTTTACGCCGTACAGATTTGTGAAAAATCGATTTTTTGAGGTTTTACCTATCTTCGAGTGGGTTTAACATGTATACAAAAGTGAAAGAAGCGGCTGGAATCCCTCAATAAGAAACAAACTGCACTGCTACAGAATGAAAATGGTAAAATAATATTTGAAGTAGAGGACAAACTTAAAGAAAGGGAAAATTACGTCACGAACCTATTCGAACACGATAGGAGTAGTTCACCTCCCGATATTACTAACTGCGATGGACCCCTAATAACACGATCTGAGGTTATAAAAGTCATACAATCTTTAAAAGATGGCAGAATGACTGGTCCTGATGAAATTCCAACTGAAATATACAAGCTTATAAATGACAGCAATGTTGTAGAGACTATAACTTCGTTTTTCAATACCATTTATACCAGCGGATAACCAGCTAATGGTTGGTCTAATTCACTGTTTATAGCTCTGCCTAAGAAGAAAACAGCACAAACCTGTGCTGATTCTAGAACCATTAGTTTCCGTAACTGATTTGGAACGATGGAGGCACTGTTTGGAAGGAACTTACTTGGTCAAAGATGTCGTGATATATCTGTAGACATATACTGTTGTTTCATTGACTTCCAAAGGCATTTAAATCATGTTAAGCAATCTAAATTGATCTAAGTTCTGAAAGACATTGGCTTGGACGGCAGAGATGTTCGAATAATTGCAAATTTATATTGGAATCAAACAACATCAGTTTTAGTAGATGGTGTGGAATCACAGACTCTCAATATAAAAAGAGGAGCACAGCAGGGATACCTCTTGTCACCCCCACTTTTTAACGTTTACTCCGAAAGAATTTTCAGAAAAGCATTTTCTAAAAAACAAGAAGGAATACTTGTGAACGGCGACGTCATCAATAATTTGCGATATGCGGACGATACAGTACTCCTAGCTTATAGTCAAAAAGATCTGCAAACACTACTTGATAGTCGTTGAGAGTTGTAGGGAGACAGGTCTGGATCTTAACATACGGAAAACCAAAATACTCGTAATAAGTAAACAACAGCATATAAAGCCGTCTATATATGCAAATAATACCAAACTTGAGCAAGTTGATAAAATCGTTTATCTTGGACAGCAATTAAATTGTAACGCAGAAAGTCACGGCGAAATAAGATCTAGGTGTTATGAAACAGAGACCTAAAATTGGCATTGAGGATCCGCCTACTTCGCTGCTATGTATTCTCGGTCTTACTTTATGGTGTCGAGTCCTGGAATGTGAATAAAATCGATCTAAATCGCCTTGAGGCTTTCGAAATGTGGTGCTATAGAAGAATTTTAAAAGTTTCCTGGGTGGAGAAGATTCGAAACTCCACAGTACCAGAATGTCTCAGCAAGACTACTGAGATCATAAAAAGTATCAAGCAGAGAAAGCTGGAATATTTCGGACATGTAATGAGAGGTCCCAAATATAGGTTGCTACAAAATATCATGCAAGAAAAAATAGCAGGCAAACGCAGTCCGGGACGAAGAAGAACCTCATGGTTGAAGAACTTGCGAGATTGGTATGGTGTTGATACAAGCATGCTATTTAGGGTGGCAGTGAATGAAATTAAGATAGCTATGATGGTAACTAATGTTCTGAATGGACATGGTACATGAAGAAGAAGGGGGAAAGTATTACTTTTACTTTTATGCATCTTTTTTGAGGTCCCAAAATTGATTTTTCTCGGTAAAATTCAGCTTGTTTGTATTACTTTTGGAAAAAAAATCTCTGACGACTGGACTATTCTATGAGTAATAAGAAAAAAGATAAAATTTTAGATACAACTTGCATAAGAAGTAAAATACCGCCACGGAAAACTGCTGAAAAGAACTGTCCGCTGCAATATTTTGGCTTGTTTCCTATTATTAGTAATATAATTTTCTGATTTTTTTTGAGATTTTACTGTCTGACTGTTGTATCGTATTGTTTGATAGCTTTTGGTTCAGTACAACCGTAAGAAATATTAAAGATCAAAGTTATTATAAATATTTAAAAGCTAAAAAGTCTTTTTCAAACTGATTTTTAATAACAAATCTAGTAAAATTTGAGGGTTTTTTTAATACATGTACCTTTAAAACGTAGCCTCAAAGAATCTAGCCTCTAGACTGATTGTTTGGGAAGTATAGTTATTTAAATAATCGCTTTCTGGGAGAAACAAATTGAATAACTTGCCCAAGGGCGGATCTAGGACCAATTTTCGGAGGACGGGCATGAATTTCTTTTGGGGGTCTGGGATTTTTTTTAAATTAGGGTTAAAATAGTGAGTTTTAAGGCAATTTTCACACATTTTTGACTGTTATAAAGACATTTAAAACTTGTCATTATTAAAGTATTTTTCTTTGTATAGCAACGGAAAACCTTAAAATTTTAACAATAAACCCATGAAGTCCAACTAGTGCAAAGAAAGAAATGAAATTTAGTTTATGAAATTAGAACATCATAAATAAAAGGCGAATAATATTGGCCAAGTTACTTGACTTGTCTAGTACAAAAATTATTCTTGTACACTAAACCTCATACAACAATTTCGAGTCGTCTGGCTCGCTGATGTGCAAATCTCTCTATTACTTTTTAAGTGTCTAATTCAATGTCTCAGTGAACATGACAAGAGGCAAAGTCCCGTGAGTCGGGTTTCCCCATTCTTGCCCTCATCCAAATCTTCATTATTTTTAACGTAGAGAAGGACCTCTCTGCTGTAGCCACACTGACTAAAAAATAATAAAATGTAAATTGCACGTCTGTCAATATTATGTTGGGTCACCTAGATAATTGGCACAAAGCAACGCTATGTCTACCCACAAATCTAGGTAACTTTACTTCAACGTCTAATTCGTCTACTATTTTTTTAACTTTGGCAAAGCTCTTACTTTCTTCGCATTTAGATCTTCTTTTTTTTACCAAGTGACATGATATTGGAAACAGTCTTAGTCGGCAGGTTAAACTTAAGAGATTTTTTTTATAGAAGTTGGCTTAGTGGCAATGTTAATTTTAGGATGTCAATCAGTGACATCATTGACAGTAGAAAATCAGAGGTGCATACAGAATTAAGCAAAGTTGATACAAGTGTAGCAGTCTAGAAATCCTTCCATGGTGACATATATGTTTGTTAGTGCTTCAATTATATGTAAAATGCCAGATTCGAACTGGATTACGCTTTCATGGCGCTCAACCCATCTTGTTTCGCATAAACTTTTTAAATTTTGTCCAAGTTTCAGTTTTAAAACTTTATTTCTCTTGGCTGACATATTAAAACAGATATTACCGAGTTTATTTTTCCCACTGTATTTCTGATAAACGAAACGTTAATATAAGTTGAAAGGAAGTTGTTTAAATACTTTTCAGGCAAGGACTTATAACTGCATTTGTTGCGACCTTTTTATTTCTGTTACTGCATTGGTTGCTTTAGATCGCATTACGCTACGTATCTGTCAGTACCGATTCCTACACATTTCTTCGGATCCAAGTGCAGTTCTTTCACCAAGTTTATTACTATTTTTCTTAAGGTTTCTTCTATCTATAGGTGTTGTTTTTCCTCTCTTTCTTGATTTGCACTAATTATTTTTATGTTCTCATGAACGTCAATGATTCATTAGCTGTTGAACGTGATTTATTATTTGTTCAATTATCTCTTGTCAACAACATATTATCAATTGAATTTGATTGGTGCTACTAATGTTTGTTGCTCCGGAAGATTCTGTGGATAGGTGTTGTTTAGGAGTCTCATTTCCTGATGCGATTTTAAACCTTAACAATTCCCCGATATTAACCCCATTGCTAGGTAAAGCATATTTGTCCAGAAGCAGAAGGCCATCATCACAAATGGAAAGATGGAAGGGGGATAGCAGACGCAGACGCTCAGTCTGTTACTTTCTCCAACAGAGTGCGGTTGTATTATACACGTATAGCTTGGGTTCCCTCACGCTTTACTTTGTTTAGCACAGTCTCTACCACCCTCAAAACTAAAAACAAAGTTTTAAAATACGATTTTAAAAACAATTTCTGAAGTGAAAACTGAAACGCCAATAAAATTTAATTGTGGTTTAGTACTATTAAAATTGTCATTACTTTAAAATGCCACAAGAAAATAGCTTCAGAACAATATTTGAACTACAAATATTAAAATTTATATATTTTTTTTAATTCCAGGAGGGGGGAGGCGGCATGGTCCTCAAGGTCCCCTCTCTGGGTCCGCCCTTGTAACTGTCATAATTGCGAGTAGATATTACATGTCATGGGTTCTTCTTATTTGATCACCCACGCCATATTTTAAAAGTTACAGTACTTTTTGTACACACTAGTCTTATTATATATTTTTTTAATTTTATAGTCTCTCCACATGGCTTTAATCTTAGCGAATATTACCATTATTTTTCGATTTTAATTTACAACCTGCAAATTATTATGCACAATGTTATTATTGTAGAGAAAGACACGTGAGAGGCATATATCATAATGCATTCTTTACTAAAGGAAATTAAAAGTGTTTGCGGTATTACATGTGTGGTCTTATTGTATTCTATTTAGCAAATCAAATTGAAAACTGTAGAACTTACATTTTTCTAATATTTGAACGTATCTAGAAAGTACAAATGTATATGCGATTTTGCCATTTACCATAAAATTAAAAACATAAATCTCTTATATGTTTGATTTATTTATTGTTCTTTTTATTTATAAGTGTTAATTTCTAAATAAGGTCAATTAAAAACATAACTAAAATCCTCTAGACAGATTTGCTTAATACTATATTTCGTTCACAAATTGTTGAGAGCACGAAATGTACCTCAAAGTCATAAAACGGTCGTAAAATGTTTATCATCATAGGCGTTTTCTGAGGTGTTTTTTTCATTATCAATACTAATAATGTTTTAATACTAATACATTTAGCAAAAAACAATTAAAACTTTCACGGCTAATGTTGTTTAATATTAATAATTTTGTAAATAAGAATGCCTTATCTCTTTGGATATTTCAATACTAATCTTCACGTTTAATCACTTTACGAGAAAACCTGGAATTCATATCCGAAGGTACTATTCGTTTCAAGATAATTAGGTTGGAATTCTCCAGATTTTTAATAATATAATGGGTATAAAGATACCGGCTTTGGCCACGTGCCTCGTCTGTTCAGTTTTATATTTGAAAATTCGAAACTTAACTTGAAAGGGTGATGTTATTACGAACGAAATCAATTTTTTGTTTAGTACGTTTTTGATCGCATGTAATTTACGGTTCGTCGGTGTTTCCGCATCTACGGCAGTAATTAGCGTCTCGAATATTTCTTTTGCGAATTATATACAGTGTGTGAGTTATTTTTTATTCCACATACCTACGAACATATACGTACCTTTCGCACATGCTCGTTTTGTTGGATTGTTTGTAATGGCTTCATCATCATCATCAAGTTTTCCACCGGACTGTTGTCAGTAAGTCTGTCTATTCACCAAGATATAAGACTATTGTCCTGAATGTTCACGATACTTTGGTTTCTCAGAATCCCACAAACACTGTTCGCAACATAGTCGAAAGTTGTGCCAACATAACTGGCGTAGGGGAGTCAACTATATATAGGTTTCTTTCAGAAATAAAAAAAACACGGTATAGCTAACCCAAACACAAACGAACACTTAAAGAGAGGAAAAAAGCCTATTGAAATTGATGAATTTGCCAAAAATGGCATTCGACAGAAAATTCATGGATTTTTTTTTCAAAAAAGAACCTAAACAAAATTTTACAAGAAGTTAGGGACGACCCGGATTTGCCTCATATGGGACGAGATAAATTGTGGCAAGTTTTAAAAGAATTAAATTTCCGGTGGGAGAAATCAGACCCAAAATCACTTTTGATTGACCGCGAGAAGATAATATTTTGGAGAATAAATTATCTAAGATCCATATAAAAATTCCAGGCTGAAGGAAGGCCAATCTTCTACCAGGATGAAACGTGGGTAAACTCAGGTCATACTCTGAAAAAAATTTGGTCAGACAAAATATATTAAGCTCCAGGTAAGCCTTTATGGAAGATTGGTCTACTGCTATCTCCCCACCTTCTAGTAATCTATCAGTAGATTAATAATTTGTCACATTGGCAATAAAAAAGAATTTGTTAAGCATGGTTTGTTGGACTTGCAGTCCAAAAGCACAAAAGACTATCACGAGGAGATGGCAGCTGATGTTTTCGAAGAGTATTTTGAGCAGATGATTGAACACATACCACCAAATTCAATTTTAGTATTAGATAATTATCATTCACGACTAGTAGAAACACTTCCAACGACTCCGTGGAAGAAACAGGATATTCTTGACTGGCTGCGGAATAAGTATCTGCCTTACGTAGATAGAATGGTAAAAGCAGAACTTTTAAAAATTGCCCGGAAAACACAAATCTAAGTTCAAGAAATACGTAGTTGACAAAATGGCGGAAAGGCGAAATATCACCGTCCTTAGACTTCCACCCTACCACTGCGAAATAAATCCAATTAAACTCATTTGGGCACAAATGAAAAGTTATGTGGCTAGACAAGCTTCCTATACAACATTATAAATGAGTATAATCAAACTTCAGTTTTGTCAACTCTACAAGTTGTGTTTAAATATCGTTAAAAATTACCTACTGTCTTCTTGTTTAAACAAAATATGTGTATTTTAATTGAAGGATCATTAATTAACGTGACCAAATCTTATATCATACTCGCACGAGAAATCTTTCTAAAATAACTAAAAATTTCTAGAATACAAAACGCTTACAATGTACAGAGTGAACATTAATAATTCCTCATGCTGAGTTTTTAAGTTTATTAATTTGGTTGTGTTTTTTCATTAGGCGTTTCAATCAAATCTAAGTAGTATACATTTGTATATTGGAAAAAAGGAATATCTGTCTTTTTGCTCCTCAACATTTTTGTATAATTGCGAGCTGTTTCAGTTCTAGAATGCCAATAATTCTGGTTCATCAGCTATTTTTTAGTTAATAAGTAATAGATAAGTACTGTTCCTTGCGTCTAATGGTGCAAGTAACTCCTAGGAACTTAAGCCGTTAGCAAAATAATGCATCCTCAATGCAGTCCAAAACAGTTTATGTTTTATTATTTCTTTTATAATTTTGCAGATATAATAGTCCTTACTGGTTTACTGATCTTATTGAGAAAGGCATTTTCCAGTAACAAGACTTAATGCGAATCTTATATTTTTTGACTTGTTTTTATAGAACATTTTCAAGTTTCTTTGAAGGCGATATTTAAACAAATCTTTTTGTTTTCTTTCATACCTATCAAGCCAGTGAGATCAAATTTGATCGATTCTCAGAAAAATAATGTCTTTTTTACGTGGCTTAGTAGGTCCACATACATAAGGTAAGCTCCTGGTTTTGGTAATTTTTCAGCGTCTTTATTTCCCTGATTCCCCTGCTATACAAGGCCATTATTAGATCAGTTCACTTGAGGCGCAGCAGAGTTAAACCACAAATGACTCACCACGTCACTGTAGATGGTGCCGCCACCAAAAATAATTGTAGGTAAAATATTCTGATGGAGCCACTAGCCTGAGCATTATTTTACATAAAGTATATTAGACTACTACTACTTCTATTGGTTTACAGCGGTCTCCGACGCCTTCCGACTCCTAACTGCCATTCTTCTCTATTCAACCATAGGCCTGGAGGGATTTCTCTTTCCTCTAGTTCTTTTTCAATTCCCTCTCTTTAGCTTCTTTTCGGTCTTCCTCTTTTCCTTCTCCTTGGTGGTGTCCATGTCAAAATCTGTTTTGGAATCCTGTCATCTGGCATTCTTTGTACATGGCTGTACCATATTTACTGTTTTGTTTTTATGTCATCAACTATTGTATGCTTGACTCCCCATCATTCTCGTATTCTCTCATTTGGTATCCGATCTCTTCTTGATTTGCCTGCTGCTCTTCTCCAGAAGTACATTTTTGTTGCTAGTAACAGTTTCTCTGTTCTTTGTTTCATTGGCCAAACTTCACTACCATATGTGATTACACTTTTAAGTATGGTGTTGTATATAAGTTGTTTGTTCGCTTTAGATATTGTTTGGTCCCACAGAATGCCGTTCATCATGGATATGGCTTTTCTACCCTGTATGTTTCTGTCTTTTATAGCAGAATCGAGTGTTCCATCTTGAGTTATCTTCATACCCAAGTACTTGTATTCATCACAGTTTCTAATTTCTACCCCATCGTCTAATATAATGGATTATTTTGTCCCTCCAATACACATCGCTTCAGTTTTCTTAATGTTGACTAGAGACCCCATTTGTTATATTCTTCTATGTATTAGACTAAGATACCACAAAACAGTTATATCAATATAGTACTTGCAATATTACCGACAGAGCGTACCATTTTTACTAATACTATGTGAGTACTGCCAAAAACTGTCAACTAATTGAAAGATATATCAATACTGTTGATATTAAAATTAATATCGAATATTGAATTTTCGTTGTTTCAAAAGCATTTAATTATAATAATAGCAAGATTGATGTTGATGGAAACTAAAAAAACCATCCTCTCTTATATGTGCGCAGTTGACTGTGGCACGTACCGTAATCCGAAAGTGGGATGCGTCACAATAAGGCTGACGACACTTTCGGAGCACTCCCTTCTCTTATATATATCTTATCTCTGTCATTGGTCTTGCTGTTTCTCTTCTTCTTCTTTCTTTTTAATTACTGTTAGAAAGCAATTATGTACAATATTCCATCCCTCTTTACTTTCCGTCATTTTCAAGATCATCTCTCTGACAGTAACAGAGTTTATATCTACTTCTCTATACATTCTGTTTCTCTCCACTGTCCATCTATTATACTTTAACATTGTGTAACACTGTCAGAGTATTCACAGTTTAGGCATTTATCTGTATCTGCCTTTCTAAATCATGAAGGTATGTCTTAAAACACTCACGTCATGCGAGCACTTGCGTTAGGAAGTAATCCAATCACTTGTGACCACAGTTCACCTAGTCCCTTAAACTCGGGATCAGAATCTTGGTCCATTAAGAAACATATTCCGTGTTGTTCCACTCTTCTTGCCATCTTTCTATTGATTTTTTCAACAATATTTTCAAATCATATTGCAACGCAGCAGATTTGATCTTGGTTCAAAGCATGTAACGGTTTGGAAATGAATCATTTATTCTTCAAGAATATAGCACGAATGAAATCACAAGTTTGTTTACCTACTTGAAATAGTTGACAGACTTGATTAGAATGGTTGACAAAACTGAAAAAAAAAACATTTATCAGCAATCATTACATCGTTGAATGCAGCACACCTCGGTATGCATGATTGATGTGTATACAATACATGAATTGTTATCGTTTTTAAATAATCTTTTCGGAAGAGGATAACTAAAACACAGAAACGAAAAAAGTGCACAGTTTGAGTTTTCCTATAACATAATACCACGATAAAATGCATGCGTTTTGGATGAGGAATTAGTATTACACTCTAGAAATTTTCGACTTTTTTTCGTCTCAACAATTTAATTTGATGTGAATTCTTAGAAGAATAACGTATTTAAAATTTCAAAATAGAATTTTACCAAAAAGTTAAAAATTCGGATGTCTTGGAAGCCTTGTCCGGGACGCTGGGACACGACTTCGTAATTTGGGCCATGTCCCGGATTTTTCGGGCTAGTTGGTCACACCGTATACTGCTAAATATTATACATCGACAACATAGCAAGAAGATTCCTTTATAGTTTTTACAGAGGAGTTGGTCGCCGTTTTTTATGAATGGGGCAGATGATAGTCTTATTCCAGTCTTTTGCATTTTATCTTCTCTCCATGTTTTTTTGTATGACCTTATACATTCTGTTGTAACTTTCTTTTGTCTACATTTCTTTCTTTTCGACGTAAATAATTCTGAGATAATTCCGTCACATCAAGGGAACTTATTATTTTCTGCAGTTTGATTACTCTTTTAATTTCTTCAGGAAAATGGATTTTAAATAAAATAAAAGATGGAATACTAGATGAACTGAATGTGACTGGAGAAATTGACCTTAAAATCCAAAACTGTATAGTTTGTTACAGGGGCAAATAAACACGATTACCGTATCCATAGCAAGGTTATGGAGCCAGTAGTTTGTTGGAGAATGTAAACACTGATATATGTGGACCTATGGAGAACAGATCATTAGGTGCTTCCAAATATTTTGTTAGTTTCCAAGGGGTTTTAGTAAAATGGTCTTCATTAATTTTAATAAAACAAAAAGTGAAGTTTTAATTGTTTTAAGAATTTTAAAAATATGGCTCAAAACTAGAAGGGTGTTCATATAATGGTGAAGAACTTTGTTCAAAATAATTTGAAATATATTTAAGTGTAAATGGACATTAGGTAAAAATAATAAATAAATAAATCTAAACTCATGAACAAACTGGAATTTTAAATTTTGGACGTTTGAATCAGACAATTGCAGAAAACTCAAAATGTCCTTTGTTTGATGCCAATCTTAAGAAAAACGTTTGGGCTAAAGCATTTAATTTGTAACAACTTTGGCACCATAGACATATAATTCACTGCCATTTTGAACCTCAACACTTAATAGTATACAACGTTTATCTATTTACCAACGAAAAAATGGTCTGGGTCACCATAACTTGTTAAAACCTGTAAATGAAACGCATCAGTTGACTGACTCGATTTTGTTCTAAAATTGAATGCAATTGACAGTTTACATTGTTACCAATCTCTTCCTGTAAATGACATATGGCGCTAATATTTAAATTTTGTTTAGTTGATATCAATATTTTAACAAAACGCTCGCCGATTTCTAAGATATCTTCTAAAATGTAGTTTATTGTTAATTATATTCTTTAAATGTATGTTATATATTGAATGGTTTGCAATTTATTTGTACATATATTTTCGTAATATTCAGCCATTCTCTAAATAAAATCAGTAGGAGCTCCAAATAAACAAGTAAAGTTAGTGCATTTAAATTAACGTAATTTGCTTAAGCTGTTATTTATTTTATACGATTTAATATTATTAAAATTGTTGTTTTAGCTTCGCGTATCTCCCTGTAGACCGGTATAGTATTCCGGCATACACAACGAGAGGAGGTGGCACCAAACCGTGACTCAATACGTACACACACTTGAAATATCAAAAGATGTCCGACTATAAAGAAGATGGCAAATTTAAGATCTTACCAGTTTCACAGCTAGGTGCATACAATCAAAACCGAAATTACCTGAACACTTTTAATAAGAAAAGTAAGTAATCACTAAGAAAAGTGTTTCGCGCTTTCCTATCAATTTTTAAATTTCGCGCCAAAATTGTGAGTTGTGCGTTGGTGATGTTTGCAACGTGAAAATTTCGTTCTAAAGGATTATTTTTTGTTCCACAGGATTGAGTTTGGTTTGTGAAATTTTAGTTATTGTGAATATTTTGAGTAAGAATTATTAGTATGTAGATATTAATAAAATTTATTTTGAGAATTCTAAAAATTAAATCTTTTTCTCTAATTAAACAATATTAAATAATTTGTGTAAAAATTATATAAAAAATATCTTTAATTTTGGAAAAAAATCAAAAATGAAAAATTCTTTTTCTTTTTAGTCAATATTTTACCAAATAAAATTATTTAAATTTTTTTATTATCCAATTTTTACTTTAATATCAATACCTATATTCATACCAATATAAGTCACATAAAAATGAACTTAAATACATTTTTTTAATTACATTTTTTGCTGCTGAGAAATATAAATCTATCTTCAATAATTTTCCTATTATTTTTTTATTATTAAAAAATGTATTAAAATTTTATATAAATTTTAATAAACAAATAAATTAATTAACATAAATAAATAAAATAATATTTTTAAATTTGTCCCTTTCATAAAATTTAACAATATTGCAAGAAAAAAAAACAGATAATATAAAATTTATGTATGATTATATGTACGAAAGATATTATTTTTAAGCGAATTTTCTTTATTTAGAAAAACAACAACTATTTATTGCATTATACCAACATAGTTGCTAACGCTTTTGTTATTTTTTTATATTAAAAATACTAATTTGTTATAATTTTAATATTTATTTAAAATCATGTAGAAAAAGAGTTTATTTTAAACGGTATTGTAAATTTACTAAAAAATTGATTATAAATACAAATCACATCAAAAGCAAAGTAGATCCGGGTTTGAATCATACCGAGGACACTTTATATATTAAATATTAGTCCTGGATATGATGGTTTTCTGCTCAGAATTATTTTTATATAAATATATTTGCTTAAAATTCTGACAATGGGTAGAAAATAGCTCAAAGATCAAAATCTACCATATGCCAATATGTGCTTTTCCTCTGGAGTTGGTTACCATCCTAACTCGAGGTGGAAAAACTTCATTTAAAAAAAATTGTGAATTTTAAGACAAAAAATATAATAACTTCTTTAAAGTTTTTTCGAAAAGTCAATATTTTTGGCTTTATTCGTGCAAAAAATATGATGTTGAATATCCGGAAAACAGTAACTTTTTTATAATAAACTCTAGAAATTGTTTAAAAGATCTTGAATAACCTTTAAAATGACCACTAGTAAAAGTAATTCGCATGAAAATTAAGACAAGTTAAAATTAAAATACAGTCCTCTTATATTTTTTGTAACGCAAAAAAGTAACAAGCTAACCCCAGCCAAAACCACCCTGGTTGAAACTATTCGTTGTTTATTTATAATTTACTTCACTTCTAGACAAACATTACGATCTGGAAATTCAACTAGTTTAAAAGGTTTAGTTTTGAAAAAATCCAAGAATTTCTTAAAAAATCTACTTTTTTCCAATATCTCAACAACTAAAAATATACAGAAAAAATGCTAGAATAAAGAAACAGCTTTTTTTTTTCTTCAAGCACTTTCAGCGCAACCCTTTTTAAAACGAAGGATTTGAACAAAATTTTCTAGCCATTCGATTTAAAACAGTTGCGCTGAAAAGGCTTGAAGATGGTGCTAAACGCATGCGAATACAACATTTAAACAATCATATCTCATTTAGTTTTTAGTCTATAAAAATAAAAAAAATTAAAATCTTCATTTAAACAAAATCTGTTTGTTATTCTAGCATTTTCCTGTATCTGTTTTAGAGTATTGAGTGATTTTTTTAGGGTCTTTATTCTAAACTCGAGTTTTTTCAAAACTAAACCTTTTAAGCCAGTTAAACTTAAATTGGAGAATATAATGTTTGTGGATATAAGGTAAATTAATAATGAATTTGGCGGGGTGGTTTTTGCTAGGGTGAGTTTGTCAGACCATTTCACGTATCCAAATTTTTGATGAGTTCAAATTATCACATTAGTCATGGTATTTTTAAATTTTTATGTTCTAAAACAGAAACGTTCAAAAATAACATAAGGTAACAATTACTCTAAATGGAAGAATAAATCTTGTAAGAGACTATATAAGTGTTAGGCATTTCTTACGAATTTTTAAACAACACAATTATTTAAGCACGAACTACGAGCAACTAATCCTTGTCTATTTTCAAATGTTTCTGAAATGCCGAATATTATCTATACCTTTTAAAGTTGCAAAAACAAATTTGTATTGCTCCATCTTAAGTCAATAAAGGAATTATATTTTTATTGTTATAGTATGAAATACCAAGAATATTTAACAGCACTATTTATTTCCATTCCAAATACGAATAATATGTATTTCTCCCTATTGTTATAGTCGTGTTTATCTATTGTTATAGTCGTGTTTATCTATTGTAAATTACCAAGAACATTTAAATCGATTTTGTCCAAATATGGGCATTACTTTAGTGGTTTTTATACATTTTACTTCGATTGTTATAAAAATATGCAAATAGTTTACTACTTGCATAAAATATACAAAATTTTTAAATATAAAATATCTTTCATGAAGATAAAAATATTACTGTCTTCGTTTTTCAATTTCTCTTCTCCTAAAAATTATTTCTTCTGTCTCTTTTCATGATGCTTCTCCCAAACGAAGTCTAATTTTAATTTTCCACAATTTATTTCCTTTGCAGTTTAATATAGAATCGTGACTAAATGTCTGCGAAAAAATTGTGCAAAATACGTATTGTCTTTTTTTCCAATTGCTTGTTGTACGATATTGTCTGCTTGCCGGATTTTTTCCCTGTTGGCGTTGTTGGTACTTGAATGAAAATTGTTTGCTTTCGTTGGTTTTAAGTCAGTAAATGTTTGTTTCTACAATTTAGGTTATGGTCGAATATGCTACCCACATTATTGGCTAATTACTGCAATATTTAAAATCAGTAAAATTATCAGTTGAGTCATACATATTCTGCTATCAATTATTTTCAAATATAGTATAGTATGATGGAATTTTAGGCTATGGGCTAAAAAGGATAATGCAGAAATTTTCACAAGAAATACTTTTTTCTCAAAATTATTTTCATATAGTTTTAATTTACATACAGACATATTTAAGAGCGTCAGTAACATATATGCAAATAAAGCTTCTATATTAGCGTTGTAGTATTTTTCTTCTACAGTAAAATGCGAGGTGAGCGTCACTGAAGAAGCGCCACGAGACGGCATCACGAAATAACGGGCTTCACATCGGTTAACTACTCCCTATCAATTCGTTTCTAGTCATCACATATTTTTTAACGTTAGTTGTCAGTAAATTTCTTTCAAACTATACTTAAATTTTATTTTTAAACATCTTATTTATATTATACAATAATTAAATTTGCTATCAAAGCTATTTACTATAAAATATATTTATTTATATTTAATGAACAACTTTATAATTAGTCTGACTTTGGCGGGTCTGTCAGAAGTAAACAACATAATCTTTGTTGATATGTTAGCAAGTAATACTAGCAAACATGATAATTTATTAAATTATTTTAATATAATATAATTTGTGTAATATAAAAATAATAAAATTCCTTTATTAAATTTTAAATATTATTTAAATTTTAAAAATACAGAAAACATAGTATGATCTTTGCTCTAGTCTACAATGCAACCTACTGTACCACCTTTTTTAAATATTAAAACGTTAGATTTCAATCTGCTTCCATCTCTGAACTCGTTTTAAAAACACAATTTTTTGAAATACGAAACAAATAGTTTATACGTAAAACTTACAGTCTTTAGCTTGTTTTGGGAAGACAATTTTCAGGAGATTTGGAAAAATTTACAGTAGACAAAGTTTAAATACTAAAAGATTAATCTAAAAAAATAATCAGATAATCTTGACTACATTTTTTAGTTTGCATATTCAATTTCAAGTAATATTTAAGTAATATATAACTATAGCAATCAAAATAGCAGATAATACATACGTAGTTGGCCCAATACAAGCTTTCGCCAATTCTATAGCGTCATGATTCCAAGAAAAGATGCAAAGCAGTTGACTACTGGTTCGTTCACTACAATTTGTCGTCATTTTGTGTGTAAATCACGCCTACTATTGTATTAAAACCATTATGGTATTTACAAATAGGGTCAATTTAAAAACGAATATATTAATTTAAAATATGGAAAAAAAATTTTAATATTTACAAAACTTTTATTATCACAGAAAAATTCCAGCCTAGCTACATTTTTAAGGAATGCCTACAATACAAAAAATAATTAATTAAAAACATATTATAGAACCATTGATTTATCTCGAAGTAAACAAATAAATTGTTATTCGATGTCATAAACTAGTTTTTGCAAACTGTTCCAAATTATAGGCCCATTTTTGGAGAAAATAATCTAAAGACATAAATTAAAACGTTACTGAAAATGAAAAATTAAAAGTAAAAAATGCTAATTTTGATGACAAGTTGATCGATAAACAAGAATAAGATAAATAAGAAATAGACGTTAAAAAAATATTCCTAAATTTTATTGAGATTGTTAGAGCCCAGTTGTCTCTGTAGTCAGAAACTTTACTTTCAAAGGCTTGCAGTATAAAATCTAAGTAATCTGGGGCTTTGAATTGAAAATAGAGAGTGAAATTAAATAAATCGATAATCGATAATACGATAAGAGGTGAGAACTTACGTCTCGGGGAAGCACATTGAATCATTTAATCCGAAAGAAGGTAACGCTTTAAAACCGAAAATGGTCTTTCATCTTCTTTATTTCAGGTATTAGGAATATATATATATATATATATATATATATATTATATATATATATATATATATAAATATATATATATATATATATATATATATATATATATATATAAATATATATATAAAATAAAGTTTTATTTTGAGGATGCAGTCATTTAAGTAGGGCAGGATAATAATACCTAACTACTTTATATATATATATATATATTGCTTGCTTCATATATATATATATATATTATATATATATATATTATATATATAATTATATATATATATATATATCCGTACCTCGGAGGTAAAGGACACTATGTCCATTTTCTTACTTTTTAAGGAGAGCAGTTTTAACATTTTTTAAATTTGTAATCAGTAAATACTAGATATATAATATATGAAATATTTATATTATTTTTCTATGTCTATGAAAGTTGACGATTGCATTTCCCTTCAATTCGAGCTCCACTACTCCTACGCGTGTTTCAAGGTGTCAGAAAGACTTGTATTAGCTTAAATTGATTTAAGTTTAGCTTAAATTAATTTAGCGATTTAAGTTTATCGAAAGCTACGAATAATGCATAGATTCCACTTTTTCTTGCTTCATATAAAGCTAGGTATGTGCTAGCGTATACAGGTATTTTATGTTACTATAATGGCGATATAGATAAACAGCATTTCATTTCCATTCTGGCTTTACAACCCTGTGTGGGCCCTAGCCTCCTCCTAAATTTCTCTCCAGTCGTCCCTATCCATCTCCTCCGCAAAGCACGTATTACCATATTTCCTATGTCTTCATGGATGTTATCCATGAACCTTGTTTTGGGTTTTTCTCTTCTTCTCTGACCAATGGGCCTATCAAGGAGCGTTTTTCTAACTGGGTCATTTTGTTCCATCCGCAGTACATTAAATTATGTTATATATATATATATATATATATATATATATATATATATATATATATATATATATTAATATTGAAAGTTGTATCCTCTTCAAACTTAGTACTGTTCTTTCAAACCATCCCAACCTGTTTTTATTACTGTTTGTTAGAGTCCAGGCCTCTAAACCATATGTTAGGACTGCTTAGGAGGCGTATTATTGTTTTGTAGAGTTTTATTTTTGTATTTCTCGATATAATTGTAGATTTAAGGAAATGATTAAGCCCGAAATAGCATCTGTTGTTAGAGCATTCAGAAATATCTCTTTTTGTATGGAGCAAAGTATTACAATATTCCAATCATTGGAAAAGGATTTTTGTGTCCTAATTTCTTTCATAAGCTTCTTAAATGACATTATTGTAATTTGGCCATCTTCTTCATAAAGTTCAGCTGGAAGATTATGTATTCCGGATGATTTGTTTCTGGCTAGATTTTTAACTGCTTCGTTAACTTTAAGAATCGTTGGTGATTCCTTTTCCCTTTCGTCTGTTCCTCTTACCTCATCTATATTAAGTGGTCCTCTATACCCTTCTCCTCCTTCCTCTATATTAAGTTCTCCTGAAGAGAGATAAAACCTCTAAATACGTGTAGGTGACTGGATAAGCTATGTGGTTTGATATATGGTGTTTTGCAAGGCTATACTTTAGATGTATTGTCAGGTTATTTCTAACATCATCCAGTAGCCTACAGTAAGCTTGGATTTGTAGTTTTACATATAAACTGTTATTATTAAGTCAATACCCTTTGATATAAGTCATATTTAGCTGACATTATTTAATAAAAATATTTAAATAAACCTTTTTACTTTCGTCACCTTAAACTCATCAAATTAGTTAAACACATCTTTGCCATGTGGTTAAATTTATTACATAATTTCATAAATACGTAATGAACCATCACTGATTAATAATACTTATTAATAAAAATTATTTTAAACAAATTCCGTTACATTGTTATATAACAGTTGAAGATGTGAAATAGGAATTTCTCATTAGAAAAAATAGATAAAGTTACAGAAATTCTGTTATTGTCATTGATATATTTTACCCATGCTCTTGTGGGTTTTGTGTAATATATATGCAAATATTATTTTTTGTTTCTTATTAAATAATATGTTATAAAATATGTGCATAGACGAATATTTGTTTTGTTAACTAAACATTGAAGTTATTGCCGCGAAATCTCTTTATACATGACTTATACAAACACCGATTTCTATTTTTACGTTTCGAAAAGTACCGGAACCCCTTAGATTTTCTTAAAAATAAAGTGCGACAGGGTTCCATTCTTTCACCAGTACTATTTAATATTTAGTCAGAAGGATTATTTAAAGAAGCACTTGGCAAACTACACGATGTTAAATGATATCTCACGAATAATCTAGGATATGCAGATAATAAAAGTTTCTTAGTTTCGTAAAAAACGCAGATTAATGGACTAACTAAGCTCTGAGGTCATAATGGGTGGGGATTTTAAAATCCTTTTAAACATTTTTAATTTGTGTGTATTTGTCTTATAAGAAGTTGGAAATATTATTTTTTTTTAATTGTTTAAAGAATAAATAAGGACTTTTGGTTGTGAATATTCATTGTGTGTGATTGGTATTATTTGTTGTTCGTGGATTTGTGAGATGAGAATATCACAGGATTAAGATATTTACTATCAATGTTCATATTTTAAGGTTATGTCATGGTTTGATTATAACTAAAATAATTTTTTATTGTATTTCAAAGTATTTTGTTGTTTTTTTTTTCGCAGTTATTTCAAAATTAATCAATTAATCAATAAATCATTGGATTTATTTACGAAGTGCTATTGATTTTATCTTCTAAAAGACTAAATATATTCTTTTTCGCGTAGTTTAAGTAATAGTCATAACTAAAATATTCAGCAATACTGGATATCTTCAACATATGTTTACTAGCCATTCTAAGCACAGATCTAAAAAATAATAAACTAAAAAATTATTACAACGTTAAAAAAAAATTTGAAACACTCATTATGGCAATTTTTTAATAGAAAAGTTTCCACCTAAAGTTATATTACAACTTAAATACGAGAAAACGAATACCTTTTATTTTTTACAGAATAAAATGACTGGCAATGAAAAAAGAATAAAACATGAATTTAAATATTTTTCAATTTAGTAAATAAATTAAATGATTTATTGTTTTATTTTAAAACAACCCCGATAAAAACAACAACAAAATACCTTGAAATACAGTAAAAAATAATTAAAGTTTTAATCAAACATAACCTTAAACTATGAACACTCCTAGTAAATATCTTAATACTTTGATATTCTTACCTCACAAATTCACGAACCAATAATACTAATCACACAGAATATTCATAACCAAAAGTCCTTATGTATTCTTCAAACAATTAAAAATTCCAATATTTACAACTTCTTATGAGACAAATACACAAAAATTAGAAATGTTTGGAAAAGGTTTTTATAGATCCTCACTCATTGTGACGTCAGACTTAAGTAGTCCATTGAGCCTAAGACTTTGATAGCCCTAAATCTCTAACAAGGTCATTCAAATAGGATTGCATTAGAAAGTAAGATTCACTTGATTTATTTAAAGATCAAAATAAAGTGTGAGAAGATGAGGAAGTACATTCGGAAAGGAAATTAGATTGAATCTGTAGCCCAGAAATATTTGTATCACTCATCTTGTTACTTCTTAAAAGTACCGGAAGTCAATTGCTTTGTCACGTGGAACGGATTTTTGAAACGAAGCTCCTATACTAGCGTTGTATTTCTTTTTATCTATAGTAAAATTCTAAGGCGAGCGTCACGTAAGTAGCGCTACGATACGGCGTTACTAGAGTAGCGCTATAAAATAGCGTATTTTGTGGCACTACTTGTAATGCAGAAGCGCCTTGGTAAGGCACTGTAAACATTTAAAAGAGTCCATTTACGCGACGAATGGAGTCCGTTATACAAAATGTAATTTTTTAAATCTTATTAAATTCTATAACAGGGATATTAACTAATAGCAGCCTTATTAAATATTATTATTTTTTGTTTATTTGAATTATCTATAGATTCACCACGTGTTTATTAAAATTATACGTGTCATTAAAATTAAAAAAACGGGTGTGGCAGTCCGTTGGGACCGCCGGTATAAGTTATACTTCTATATACGCGTTCGCCGTTACAAATTTATATGGGAGTCATTCTGCACAATCATTACATGTAATGCTATAGGTAAGAGAGAGCAGAAAGAGAAACAGAATTAGGTATATAGGTATATGGTGCATGGTTTGCTGAATATAAACATTTGACTTATAATAGGAGTATAGTAAATTAAGGATTGAATCAATATTTTGATGAAAATGTATATTTTTATTTTCATATATGTATGAAAGAAGTTGAATGCAAAAAAAAATTTTACCCATACTTTGCAATAAAATTTATTGTTTACTTTGTTATTAATATAAAAATACGATACTACTACATCATAATTCAATATAATAATACAATACAAACTCAAATGCAATGTTCATAAGTATTTAAAAATGATAATATACATAACTTACTTACGCACATGTTTAATTTACCATGATAAAATATTAATAAACTAAAAATATTGTTTCGTGATACAACTGTCAATTTGTCTAACATTGACAGATACAAAGTTTAATTGTTGTTTGTTGTGTATATAAGTACACATGTGAACTTTCTTGAGATATTTACAAGTTTTAATTTATAATTTAACATGCCTAACGAGGCTCAAGAGAAATCTGAACATAATGGAAAAATAATAATAATATTAATAAATATTAAATATATTTATAAAAGGAACATTTTTATTTTCGAGAGAGAAAGAGAAAGAAAATATATCTTCTGTCTCTCTCTTACCTATATCTTACATATGTAATAATTTTGCCGATTCACTCCCGTACCAATTTCCAACGTCGAACGCGCGTATAGAAGTATAACTTCAATAAATAAAAATATTACTATATTCAATTTTAAAATTTTTTAAATATATAAAACATAGTCCGAAGATTCGCCCTAGTCTACAGTATCTAGCGCTTATTGTTTTTTTTTTTTTATTTGCTACTCTTAGTAAGCTAAGCTATTACTACTAAGCACTTTTTTAATTGCTACTCTTAGTAAGCTAAGCTATTACTACTATCTTCCTAGAACATCGTCTATTAAATTATCTATTAAAAATTAAATCCAAGAAAAATCCGTAAACTAACCATGAAATAGTAAATTAATTCATAAAAATGCAAAACAGTAAAAATAACTTTAAACAAACATTAAAAATAACATCAGCTATTTTTGTTTTATGGTTTTAACCCTGAAAAAATTAACCAAGTCTACACGGACAATTCCTTTGGAATCTTCCTTTGGTTTCACTTTCATCATTTAACCTCTAAACGAAAAATTTCGTTTAAGCTGATATAGACTAACCGGTTGGAAACAAACATCTTCAGGCTATGATTATTATAGTATTTATGTAACACCTGGTATATTCGCTTGATTTGTATGTAAATGATCAAGCAGGAGCATTTTTGTATTTAATGAGCGATGCAAAAAGGAGGAATAAATCTACAGATGTATGTAATATATTAAAATTTGCTGCTGGTGAATTTGGCTGACGTGCCCCAAGCAGACTTTGTAAATAAGTATTGTTCATTCTCAGTGTGATAATTAAGGTCAATAAAATATGAATATTGTTAAAAGTTCCTTAAATTTTTAGTTACAATAATAAAAAAATAATTGTATTTATATGTATACATATGCGATCAAAATGCAAATGTTGTGTTTTTGACTTAATATTGAATCTATTTTTTTTAACGAAGGAAAATGAGAATCTTAAAAATATTATGTTAACAATAAACAAAACATTTAGGAAAACTGTCCAGTGACAGGTGTAACTTATATCAAGTTGGGTTTGGGAACATAACCTACTACATAACAATACGCTATAGAACAGTACTAAGATTTGGAAGATCTGAGAGGCAGATCACATGGAATATGCTTTCTTAACCTTCGCTGGATGGAACGTCTCATTAGGAATTAAGTTAAACACCGTTAGATACGTACTATGGAGGTTTCGTTTTATACAATAATTCATTTTGAATCGGAATCAGGAATCGAATTTAACGAGTTCGATGAGGTAGAGATACCGAAATAAAAGTTATATCGTTTTATTGATTCCGATTCAGACATGAAAAGTTTGACTAATGTGTACTCCAATGCCCATAATATATGGCTTTCACTTCAACAGAGCAATAACGAGCTTTTGTTGAAGGCAACTAATAATTGCACATTTTAAAAGCCCTTCTTCTTCGTATAGTGCCCTATAATGGGCTACTAATCCAATTAGTGGATGTTGGCGACAATTTTGGCATGCTCTTCTCGATCTTGTGTGGCTCTAAAGAGTGCATGGGCATCGAGGTTTGTCCAATCCCTTATGTTTTTGAGCCATGAGTATTTCTTTTTTCCGATGCTCCGATTTCCTTCTATCTTCCCTTCCATAATAAGCTTTAAGAACTGGTACTTGGATTTTCTAAATATATGACCCAGATAAGCAGTTTTTCTTCTTTTTATTATTGGCAGCAATTCTCGTTCTTTGCCATTCGATTTAATATCTTTTAAAAGCCCAGAGGACAAAATATAATTAATTTAATTGTTTAGTTCTTTGCCACCGAAGCAGATGGCACCTGTGTGCTAAAACTACTAAAAGTGAAAAGATTTTGGAGACATTAGTTGTGTTTTTTGGTTTGAATCGCAATAAGTTCGAATGGCTGACGAGATAAAAAAAACGAAATAGCAGTTACCTATATCGTTCTATTGATTCCGATTCAGACATGAAAAGTTTATCATGAGTAAGATACGAGAAAATCAGAGTAACAGTAAGCTTTTGATAAAAAGTAGTTAAATACAGAGTCTATAAAGAATATATCCTACCAGTCACCACATATAGTTCTAAAACATGGCTGTTGGACAAGAAGACAATAACTTAACTGAAAGTATACTAGAGAGCTATAGAAAGAAAACTTTTAAGCATAACTTATAGGCTCTAGAAAGAGATAATCATCATTATTCTGACTTTACAATACTGCGTAAATCCTAATCTCTTTAGGAGTTTTTCTTCAGTTGTCCCTATCCATCACCTTCCTCTGCCAAGCACGTATTCCCATATTTTTTATGTCTTTATCGATGTTATCAAGGAACCTTGTTCTGGGTCTTCTTCTTCTTCTCTGACCAATGGGTCTATCAAGGAGGGTTTTTTAGCTGGGTCATTTTGTTCCATCTTCATTACATACCCTATCCACAACAGATGTCCCATCTCAATATCTAGGAAGAGATAGAAAAACTAAAAAATGGATTAGGCAAAGGATATAAGTCATAGGCATATTACAAAGAGTACATTTCTCAAAATGAAACTGGGCCAAATATGTGGGTAAAAGCCAGGAAAGCTGGAGCGTGGCTTAATTGATACGGGCTATCCCACAATAGAAAAAACTGAAAAGTAATTAAAGAGGCCAATATCGAAAAGATAGCGAATTGCCAAAAAAAGGAAAGGAGAAGAATAATTGTAATCATTATTCTTGTATCTAATATTTATGACAAAGTTGTAAATCTTAATTACATAAACTGTCTGCCAAGTCACATCTTTGGAAACATTTGAAACAGAGAGCATCATCATCGTCATCTCGAAAATGGAATTTTTGTTCAGAAAGTGATTTTACTTCTGATGACTTTTAGACAAATGTCCTTTAAGTAATCTGTATTGGATCAACTGTTTTTAGAACAAGGATATTTAGAAGAAATGTTATGGATTCGTAAGAGTGTGGTTGCGCTCTGTAAATGTTTCATAATATGTTAGACATATCCATAAATATAATGAGCAACAAAAACAATTTCGTTTTTCCAAATTTCCTCTTAATATCTCAGGAGTTGATACCGTTCTACAATCTATTGGTCTTCTAATTATTGACACTTTTGTACCAAACTTTCACCCCGGGCATAATAATACTCGTCCATATGTCGCGCGCATTGTGAGAAACTGGTTAAATAACGACGAAACGTTGGTATTGCCACGGCCAGCATAATCCCCGGATCTCAAAACAATGTAGCATGTAAATTGTAAATTGTAAATTTAATTTTTACTATAATTATTACTAAATTTTAAGCTGTAATAAAGCAAGTAGTAAATAGCGAAAAGTAGTACTTTCGTAAATTAACAATACTTTTAGTAGTTTTATAAAATCGTCTATAAATTTTACCAAGCTATAATAATCATAATAATATAAATAAAACTTAAAATATCCGATTAATGATCTATATTATGATCATTGGTTTCAAATTGCTAGACTAATTTAGAATGATTGTCTACACTGCTAAGGAATCGTTTCCAAATCCAAGACAAATAATTGTATCGTTATACAGTAGTTAACAGATGTTTTCATTTGCGTAATTCTTTTATTCACATAAGTGTTGTGCATGTAACAGTTTAAACGGATAATTGGATCATAATAGTGGATGATAAATTGTAATACCTTTTACGTATAATCTTGAGAATCTTAAATACAATACGAGAACATAGCTGTAAAAAATATTTCATTTCTTTAAAATAAACAAAAATTTAAGTAAATGTTCAGTATTTTATTATAAAAATAATAACACTTGGAACAAAAATTACTTTTTGTGGAACATATATATAAAAAATTTCAAAAGAGCGACAACAAGATAAACTCATCGATTTTTAATATTTAAGAATAGTAAAAAACTTTGGTTAGTGTGATTACCAAAAATATTTTCTTTCTTTGCATTTCTGTATTAACTACTTTATTTAAGAGGGATAAACTAAAATTTATAACAGCCTAAACAACATCAGTAGCGATAATGGATTACGAATGATAAACTTAGCAGCAGCACTATATATGACAGTCACTAGCACCTATTTTGAACACAAGAACATACACAAGGACCTCTCCTAATGGAAGAACAACACGTTCAGAATGATCACATCTTAATAGATTCAAGGCATGGAACAGACGTACTAAACTGCAGAAGTTATAGGGGCACAGACTCTCTATAAACTCCTACTAGACCAGAATAAAGGAGGACATTGAAGCAGCAGCGAAAGATAAAATAGGAATAGGAAAATAGGAAGAAAAATGTGTGTCCGTAAAAGTCTTTGGTTTAACAATGAATGTAAGAATGCAACAAAACTAAAAAAATAAGCTACAGAAATATGCTTATTTGACAAATTAGAACAACTGTAGACAATTAACAGACAAAGAGAAGAGAAGAAAAGAGGATATACAAAAGAAGAAAACGAAACTACTTAAATAAGGAACCTAAACATATAGAAAAATCAAGAGAGATAAAGAATTTAGAGCATTTTATAAGAAATATAACATCAACAGAAAAGAATTCAAGGCAACCACAAGACAATGCAGAAGTCAGAATAGTGACCTATTTACAACAAGGAAAGATGTATTGAATAGATGGGTGAAGAATATTTTAACTAGGTACTTAATGTAGAGGAAGAAGAGAAAAACCTGGAAGATGAATGACATTAGTTAAGTAGAACAGACGAGAGTGAAGAGGAACCACCAACGATTCTTAAGTTAAAGATGCAGTTAAAAAACTAGTCAGCAACAAATCACCTGAAATAGATAATCTCCCAGCTAAACTATATAAAGAAGGTAACTACGATACCATAATGGTATTACAGCAGCTTATAAAAGAAATATGGACACAGAAATCCCTCCCCAATGAATGGAATATTGAATAATTTGCACTGAGTGCTCTAACCACAAAGGAATTACACTTCTAAATGCAGCGTATAAAATATTTTCCACAGTATTATGTCACTGTATGGCATCATATGCAGAACGTATAGTAGAAACATACCAGGCTGGTTTCAGAGGTGGTAAATCGACAATTGATGAGATTGAAACCCTGAAACAAAACAAATTTTAGAAAAATCACTCGAATATAGCATAGATACTTATCACATATTTATAGACTACAAAGCAGCCTACAACTGTATGAATAGAAGAGAAATGTTTATAGCAATGAAAAGAGCTAAGAATACCAAATCAATTGTTAAATTTAACAAAACTAAGTCTTGACAAAGTTGAATGTAGAGTACGAATTTAGGGAGGACTGTCTGAACCTTTTAAAAAAATAACGGGCTTCTCCAGGGAGATCATCTCTTCTGTATAATGTTTAACCTGGCTCTGACAAAAGTAATATGTATGTCAAAAATCACAAACATTGGTAATTGTATACCTGGGAGCGCTCCTTAAAACTGCAAATAATATTAGCAGCGATAAACCGCAGAATTTACACGACTAACAGATGCTATTTTGGACTTAATATTATCCTAAAGCAATCCTTAAATTTACAATTATATCGAGAAATACAAAAATAAAACTCTACAAAACAATAATACGCTCATTCCTCAACTCAGTCCTAATAAAACTCAATATATGGTTTAGAGACCTGGACTCTAACAAAAAGTAATGAAACCATGTTAGGATGTGTCGAAAGAAAAGTACTAAGGCGAATCTACGGAGCAGTGAATGACAATGGAGTGTGGAGAAGACGATACAACTTCAAACTTTATAGAATATACGAGTAACCAGATATCGTCTAACATATTAAGATAGAACGTCTAAGGTGGACAGGCCCGGCTTAAGGGCCGGGCAAACCGGGCGCTTGCTTGGGGCGTCGCGAATGTAAGGGCGCCGAAGGCGCCCTTGCATTCGCGGCTCCTCAGCTTTGTCGACCACTAACAGCGGGCGATCCACTAAGTTGGTGATCCACTGCTTACTAACAGCTCTGAACAATTAACAAACAACGTGAGGTGAATTTTCCTTTTACTTATCTTGGACAGTTTTACTTTGGAAATAATGGAGTTAATCAAAATTTTTTGTCCCTTGTAGCGCACACACTCTTAACCTGGTCGTCAATGACTCAGCGTTGTCTTGTACCGATGCTGTAAACTTTTTCATGGTTTTACAAGAAATGTATAACTATTTGTCTGCCTCTACCCATCGATGGACTGTTCTAAAAAAACATGTATCTGCTCTGACTGTGAAACCACTCAGCGACACAAGATGGGAAAGTCGCATTGACGCGATCGGACCTGTACGTTATCAAGCTGGTGAAATCTATGATGCACTTCTTGAATTATCCACTGACCCATCAGGTGATGCTTATGCTAAAAGTACAGCCTTAGGTCTGGCTAAGAAGCTGAAGAACTTCAAATTTATTTGCTGTCTGGTGGTTTGGAATACAATTCTCTCGAGGATAAATGTGATCAGTAAACTGCTACAAAAAGAAGATTTTGATATTGCAGCCGCTATGGAACTGATAGCTTCTGTAAAGTCCTACTTTAATGAAATAAGAAGTGACAAGGGGTTTGAAGAAATGCTTGTTGATGCTCGAGAAGTAGCAGAAAGCCTTGAAGTTGAACCATCCTTCCCTTCTGAACAACAAGTTCGACCAAGGAGAGTCAAGCGCCAATTTGATGATGAGGTACGAGATGAAGCAGTTGTGGATCCAAAAGTAAACTTCAGAAGTAAATGTTACCTCTACATTTTGGACACAACAATCGCATCACTTGAAGAGAGATTTTCTCAGTTATCCACCCACAATGACACGTTTGGATTTCTTTACAAACTGAAAAGAGAAGACATCAATACTCTAATGACTAAATGTGCAGACCTGCAGATATCTCTAATGTGGAGAACCGTGATGTGAAGGACACCAGATGTATCAGGAACTCTTAGTGCTCAAAACAGTTCTACCCGACGATTGTGGAGATAAACCAAAGGACATTTTGAAATTTATTTCATCACATTCTTTAAGTGAGAACTTTCCAAACGTTTGTGTAGCTCTAAGAATTCTTCTTTCTCTTCCAGTAAGTGTTGCATCTGGAGAAAGAAGCTTTTCTAAACTTAAGTTAATTAAAAACTACTTAAGATCCACTATGTCCCAAGAACGGCTAGTAGGACTGGCACTTATGTCTATAGAATATGATGTATTACAACGACTTGATTTAAGCAACATCATTAAGGACTTTGCTGAAAAAAAGGCTCGTAAAGTTGCCTTTGTAAACTAGACTTGCAATACTTACAGAAGCCTAACAGACTAAATTACATCATTACATCATTGACACCAGGCTATTGTTCATTGTTCTTTATATAATATTTTTAAATATAATGTAAATATACTTTACGTCCAAACTGTGTCCAAAGTCTTATGTTTCTTTAACTGACACTGTGCAAAATATACAACGCTTATGTAAAAAAATGGCGTTGATTTACTATCCAATTACATTTATATGGTATTACACACTTTTTGTGAGTGTCAAATTGACACCGTCTGTGTGTCATATGCACATACGGTGTCAATATAACACACAGTTGGTGTCCAAATTACACACAGACGGTGTCAATATCATATGACACACACAAAAGATGTTAACATCCTGTGATGTCATGCTGTGTTGATTTAACACGAACATTTTACAGTGGGGCTATCAAAGGTCTTAAAATCAGCAGTTACTCAAAAAGTGTTGCAAACTTAAAAACAGCTGATTGTTGTTGTTTTTATAGGGGTTTTTACTAGGAGGGGGGGGCGACTCAAAAGATCCTTGCCCGGGTGAAAATTTCGTCTTGAGCCGGGCCTGAAGGTGGATAAGACATGTAATGCAGATAGAACAAAATGACCCAGCTAGAAAAACGCTCTTTCATAGACGCATTGGTCAGAGAAAAAGAGAAAGGCCCAGAACAAGGTTTCTTGATAACATAGATGAAGACATAAAAATTATGGGAATACATGTTTGGTGGAGGAAGGCGATGGATAGGAATAACTGGAGAGAAATAGGAACAAAATAGATAGGAACAAGATATTCTTAATTAAAATTATAGTCTTTATCTATTTAAATAATATGGTTCGTATAAACTCTTTCCATATAGTACACTACCTTTCACAGCTCTCGTAGGGGTAGAAAAAGTAAAATTCAATTTAATAAGAATCTGTAGGCCGTAGAAGAAATATTTCAAACAAGAAATGTATCTGAGATAAGTTTTAACAGAAATGTTTATTATCACTTTTTCTGTAAAACGAACCGTTCTCTCAGAAACAACGCTTTTGATCAGAGTATCCTATCGACAAAAATAAAAATGTGTGAGCGCAGCTTTCATATGCAATTATCAATGACTTGTGGACTACCCGTAGCTCGGATTTTAGAGTTGTTTTAAGAGTTATTTTAGCTTAAACTGGTTTTTATATCGCTGTTTCTCTCTAGCGTATTCTTTTTAACATAATGGCCATAGTATTGTCTCTTTCCTCTGTCCAGGTATTAATTCTTTGTTCTCTATTTCAAATATCAATAATATTATTTTATTTTTGCCAAGTACCTTTTTAAATTATATATTATGTATGTAATTTCCTGTTTAGTAGGTATTTCTTTACTATCTTTCTGGTTTATTTGGTCTTCATCTAATGACTGTATTTCTAGGTACTCATCCTGTTCAAACAAGGATAAACTTTAATAGTAGAAGTAACAAAATCAGAAGTCGTCGACTACTTTCTTTATTGCTTAACCTTTGACCCAAAAATTATCCTTATTAGTATTAAAATTTATTTAAAATGAATATAATCTCGAATCTAGCACCTTCTTGTAGCCACAATAAAGAGAAAACGAAACTTATAGCGTTTTAAAAATCAATGACGACTCTAAAATTAAATAATTATTATCTAATGAAAATGTTCTCGGCATCAATTGAATATATTAGCATATTAGTTGATGCAAAAGTGACAAGTAAAAGTTTAAAGGTCACAACAGTGTTACTTCATTCAGGTAACGCCAAGATAAAGTTCGGAAAAAGAGAAGAAAATTTTTAATTAACGCAATATACAAGTACCTAATATAACCCTTAATATTACTTTTTTACTTTTAATCTTACTTTTATATTTTAAAGAAAATATTGAATGTTGAAAATTTAAAGAAATATTGAAAATATTAAATAAAAAAAATTTTTACAGTAATTTATTCATTTTTTATTTAATATTTTATATTGTTCAGTTCAGTTTCATATTGAGGATTTACCTTTTCGTCTAAAATTTGTTTAAAAACATTCTGGACTGTGCTAAGCAGCGTCATTCTCAGTAATTATTTTTTAAGTCTTTTTAGTCTACTTTTTTAAGTTTCGGTAAAATTGTATCTTTTTTCAATTAGCAATTTTATAAAAACAGAAAGTCGTTTTCTTTCGCCAAGCTTTGTTAAAGATACTGTTCCCGTTCGTCCAATGTATTTCATTATTTCAGCAGTGTTTTTTGTTATGTCCGGACAATTTTATCTCCAGAAACTTGGATGCACTTGAACACTCCACTATAACACTGATACTAAGGTCCATTGAAAGAGTGAGTAAATTTAAATACCTGGGATCGTGGCTTTTTTGAAGACTGGCACGGACAGGGCATTAAAATGTCGCATTGAGAAAGCTCGACAAGCTTTCGTAAAATTCAAGAGAGTTCTGACTTGTTCACAGTTCGATCTTAAACTGAGACTAAGGTTTACTAAGTGCTACGTGTGGTCAGTGGCTGCTATATGACGTAGAGGGCTGGACACTCAAAACGAGGGATATAAACAGATTAGAAGCTTTCGAAATGTGGCTCTTATCCGCTGTTATCCTAAAAATACCATGGACAGCGAAAATCACAATATAGATGCCCTTAAAAGAATAAACCCAAGAACGCCAACTTTTCGAAACCATCAAGAAAAGGAAAAACGGCATATCTAGGTCACATCATGCGAAATGAAAAATACCAGTTCCTCCAACTTTATAATCGAGGGTAAAGTTGAAGGCAAGAGAGGAATGGGACGCAAGAAAATGTCCTGGCTCCGAAACATAAGGCAATGGACAGGAATTAACACATACAAATCTCTGATACATATTGCAAGAAATAGAGAAGTAATGGAAAATGTGATTGCTAACATCCATTAGTGATTTGCATCTGAAGAAGAAGAAGAAGGACAACTTTACTATTTTTTTCAATTTACACTATCATAAAAATGGTAAATAAACTGAAAAAACAAATATAAGTAAACAATATATAGTAATATATAGTATAGTATATAAAAAATATAGTTTTCAAAACTATTTTTTAATTTTTTACATCCTACCCTGTACAAATGAAGCAATTCTTCTACATAGGAAGGTGTAAGAAAAAGAATAGATTGTAACAGAATCATTGCTCAATTGTTTCCCATTTATTTTATACAAAGAAATAATTATCACACAATTTGAATATGGGTTCATCGGTTCGAGATTTTGTGCAGCAATCTCGTCTTATTTCAGAAGTGTTCAACGTGATTTACGATTTCCAGTTTGCCATAACAATATAAAATTTGCAAACAACCGTGAAACAGGTCATAAAAATAATTTTCAAAATAGTATAAAAGGACAAAACCTAAATATATGTTGTAGAGAATGTAAAATATTAAAACCATGTTTTCCCATGACTTACAATACCCAGTCCTTTACTTACATTATTTGCTTTGCTGTATTTTACTGTTGATTTTTTTTACTTAGTTTTCCAGTTTTTACCGTTTTTAATACTTGTTTTACCTTAAAATAATAAACAATTTGTTGGATATCTTCTGTACTGTTGACCTATAATTTTCTCTAGAGACTACTCGCACTAACTTTCACACACGAAACCAAAGCTAATGCTATCTATTGCAGGGCTATATTTTATAGATATTTTATATATATAATATATATATATATTTATATATATATATAATAATATTATTGTTATGATGTGTTGTTTGTGTACGTAACTTATCTATCTAATATAAGCAATAAATATAAAAACAATAAAAACAAATAAAACAAATCTAGCTAAAATTTGAAATTCTTACAATTATTAAATTATTAACAAAAATTTGGGTTACCTCTTCTGTCACTGAACGCCTGAAGTATTTTCCAATAGTAAAGTTATTAATCACCACTTCGATATCTTCTTACTATGCCATGGTTTTCCCAGCTATGTTTAATACTGTTCCTTCCTAATTATCTCCACGCACCCAGTATGAAATATATAAATTTAAATCCTTGTATTTCCATATAATGTACTTTTTAAATATACTGGATGTTGTGGTTGCGTTGTACTTTTGAAATGCTTACTTCAATGGATTAACTTCATACTATCACTAATAATTACTGTAGTAAATAATTAATCTCCAACTGTATCTTGATTTATTAATTCATGTAACTTAATAATTGCCCTTCTTCTATCTAATAATCTCTTCATACCATCATAAATTCTTCTTAATTATTCTTTATAAATTAATAATGTAAATGTAACTGACTTAATAATAATCCTTGAATTCTTTAAACTAATTCACTAATAATTGACTGTAACATCTTGTAACTTAATTCATTTCACGAATCAACTCTAACTTTAATAAAATCTGTAAACTTAATGCCTTGACTCTTCTAACTAACTCACTAAACTGATTAACTCCACTAACTGATCTAATAATAATCTGTACTTGGACTTCCTCAAACTGATAACTGATTTAAATTTCTTCTAACTAACTCACTCTTACTCACATTACTAAGTCTTCTTGTAACTACATTCTTGATGCCTAAACTTTACGGGCTGATCTAAAACTGAACTAACTGACTAACTCCTTTAAGTGAACTGATTACCTGATCATAATAATAATCATGTACTATGACTTCCTCTAACTGATAACTGATGATTTTGCTCCAAATTACATGGTATTTATATATTTTATTTAATCTGGTTCCAGAATAATCCAGGCAGAAATACAGGTTCGATATCGTTCTATTTTTTCTATCCTGAACATTTCTGGAATAAATGACTGGTTTTTGTCTATGTGATGATTATGCAAATAGTCCTATTGACATTTCTAGAATTTTCTCTTGTCTACATTACAATTTAACTGACTTTAGGCTCTCCAGATCAGTAATACACTATTTATAATGTAACTTAAACACTTACATTAATATATTATTCACTATTTTACATCCGTAATTTATTTAAATTAAAATTCCAAAAAATAAACTTCTTTTTTGACTTTGACTCTACAGGGTAAATATCTGGTTGCATATACATATGGGCTGACTTTTATTTTTATATATTATATATAATTCTATATTATCTATATTATAGATATATATATAGCCTTTGTGAGGATTTTATTTGGGATTTATTCAGCACGGTGAAAGTACAGTGTTACTCTTTTAACTAAGTTTCAAAGCATTTCGAAATATGTATTTTTTCAATCATCAGGAATAAACTGTAAATAAAGGGCGACTGTTAGTAAATCATCCTCGAAATTAGTTGTAGAAGATGGTTTTTTTTAAATAAAAAACGATAAAAACTTACGTTATTGAGGTTCGTCTTTCGTGGATGTTTCACTTACAGGTGACAATATTACGCACCACTCATTGATTGAGTCAATTTTTAAAATATTAAACACATATAAAACTTTCATGGTGTATAAGACCACACTTAATAAATTATTATACTTTTAACACATAAGAAAAAGACAGTTAAAAAAGTTTACAACGGCCACGTGTGCCGGCCAACTGTTGAATGAAAGGTTAAGAGTAACTGTCATTCCTGGACATGGCAAATGACAGAACTTCTTCTTCTTTCTTTGTCTTATGTAGTACTACTGTTGTTACACATCAATTTATTGACAAAGGTCGAATTGGAAAAAAAATATACAGAATTTAGTAAAGAAACTGTGAAAATATAACGAAACCTGGAAACTTTACAATGAATCAGTCATTGAAACATCATTGAAATGTGATGATCCATCCAAATATAATAGGTAGGAGTATATAGTGCTCAATTGATTAATGTCACTCCTTTTGTTCATTGCATTTGAGTTTTGTGCAATGAATGCCATTTCTAAAAAGAGTCTTTTATTGTAATTGGACTCCGTAGCTAAAATTTTAACTGCATCGTAATTCATAACATGATGTTCTTTATTTACATGTTCTGCCAGTGCAGATCTTTCTGGGTATAGTCTACTGTCGCTACGATGACTGGTTAGGCGACTGCCTAGATTGCGTGTGGTTTGTCCCACATATATTGAATTGCAGTTATTGCAAGGGATTAGGTAGACGACGTTGGAACAATCTTTGATGTTACTTTTGTCTTTAACTTTAGAATATATGGATCTTACCGTTAATGATGTTTTATAAGCTATTTTCAAATTGGTGAAATCTTTAAAAAGTCTTGTTAGTCTGGGTGTTATGCTTTTGATGTATTTCAGTGAGGTATATGAGCAATTGGTATTTTGTTCTCCATTTGTGGCATTGATTTGTATCTCATCATTTCGGCGTGTTATGTTAGGGGTCAAACTAAATAGAATTTTGGTGACTAAGGGTTTTGGATATGAATTGTCCATGAATAGGTTGAACAGGATTCTTAGGTTCTTCTGGTGGAAAGAAGGGTCACTGATGGCAATGATTCTAGCCTTCATTTGTTTAAGTAGGTTAATTTTTATTGAATGTCTATGGTATGACCAATAGTTGAGGAAGCGTCCAGAACTATGAGGTTTTCTATGCCAGTCGATAACAAGGGAGTTATTTGGGGTTCTAATGAACCGGGTGTCAAGAAAGGGGACTGAGCATAGATCGTCCTCATGTTCGATTGTGAACTGTAGTAGAGGATCATACCTATTAAATACATTTAGGATTTCTGTGGATCCATTGCTGGGATAGCTAGGATTAAGTCATCCAACATAACTTTTTTACGAAAGGAATATGAATTTTAGAACTAAATTTTACGCTCTGCTAAAATTCACAAACCACAGCTTGCAGTGCGTCCCATTGTTGCATGTATTGGTGCCCCCACCAATTTATTAGCATCCTTTTTAACTGAAATTTTATCCAATGCATATGTTTCAAATGAATATTACATAAAAAACTCGTTTGATGTTTTCAATAACTTTAACAACTATCAATTACCGGATGGCTATGTGATTGTCAGTCTGGATGTAGTTTCATTATTCACCAATGTTCACTTAGATGCAGCTTTAACAGCTATTGAAAACAATTGGAATTTTATCAGTTCTCACTGTAATATCAACTTGGAGTACTTCAAAAAACTCATATCTTTTCTGTTTAATAACACCTATTTCACATTCAATAATACTGTGTTTAAACAAACACAAGGAACTCCGATGGGAGCTACTATCTCACCCATTTTAGCCTGCTATGTGATGGATCATCTATTAGATATGGTTATCCCAGAATTGTCCTTTCATATTCCTTTCGTAAAAAAGTATGTGGATGACTTAATCCTAGCTATCCCCAGCAATGGATCCACAGAAATCCTAAATGTATTTAATAGGTATGATCCTCTACTACAGTTCACAATCGAACATGAGGACGATCTATGCTCAGTCCCCTTTCTTGACACCCGGTTCATTAGAACCCCAAATAACTCCCTTGTTATCGACTGGCATAGAAAACCTCATAGTTCTGGACGCTTCCTCAACTATTGGTCATACCATAGACATTCAATAAAAATTAACCTACTTAAACAAATGAAGGCTAGAATCATTGCCATCAGTGACCCTTCTTTCCACCAGAAGAACCTAAGAATCCTGTTCAACCTATTCATGGACAATTCATATCCAAAACCCTTAGTCACCAAAATTCTATTTAGTTTGACCCCTAACATAACACGCCGAAATGATGAGATACAAATCAATGCCACAAATGGAGAACAAAATACCAATTGCTCATATACCTCACTGAAATACATCAAAAGCATAACACCCAGACTAACAAGACTTTTTAAAGATTTCACCAATTTGAAAATAGCTTATAAAACATCATTAACGGTAAGATCCATATATTCTAAAGTTAAAGACAAAAGTAACATCAAAGATTGTTCCAACGTCGTCTACCTAATCCCTTGCAATAACTGCAATTCAATATATGTGGGACAAACCACACGCAATCTAGGCAGTCGCCTAACCAGTCATCGTAGCGACAGTAGACTATACCCAGAAAGATCTGCACTGGCAGAACATGTAAATAAAGAACATCATGTTATGAATTACGATGCAGTTAAAATTTTAGCTACGGAGTCCAATTACAATAAAAGACTCTTTTTAGAAATGGCATTCATTGCACAAAACTCAAATGCAATGAACAAAAGGAGTGACATTAATCAATTGAGCACTATATACTCCTACCTATTATATTTGGATGGATCATCACATTTCAATGATGTTTCAATGACTGATTCATTGTAAAGTTTCCAGGTTTCGTTATATTTTCACAGTTTCTTTACTAAATTCTGTATATTTTTTTCCAATTCGACCTTTGTCAATAAATTGATGTGTAACAACAGTAGTACTACATAAGACAAAGAAAGAAGAAGAAGTTCTGTCATTTGCCATGTCCAGGAATGACAGTTACTCTTAACCTTTCATTCAACAGTTGGCCGGCACACGTGGCCGTTGTAAACTTTTTTAACTGTCTTTTTCTTATGTGTTAAAAGTATAATAATTTATTAAGTGTGGTCTTATACACCATGAAAGTTTTATATGTGTTTAATATTTTAAAAATTGACTCAATCAATGAGTGGTGCGTAATATTGTCACCTGTAAGTGAAACATCCACGAAAGACGAACCTCAATAACGTAAGTTTTTATCGTTTTTTATTTAAAAAAACCATCTTCTACAACTAATTTCGAGGATGATTTACTAACAGTCGCACTTTATTTTCAGTTTTTCCTGATGATGAAAATAAACATTTTCGAAAGCTTGAAACTTAGTTAAAAGAGTACACTTATTTCACCGCTGAATAAATCCCAATAAACCTCAAAGCTCCGTTTTCTAACGTTGTCAGCAAAGACTCCTTTTCGTTATATTATATATATATATATATATATAAATATATATATTATATATATATATATAATATATATATATATATATATATAAATATATATATATTTAAAAAAAACTTTCAACATTTATTATATGCTAGATTCTTAAAAAATACCCTCATATAATATTTTTGAATAATTATTATCTAGTATATAACTTAAAAATTATGTCTTTAATTACTATTTAAATAAATTTATTAATTAACAGTGTATCATCTGGTTGTAATATACACAAGGCTGACTTAATATATTTCTATGCTAATTATTGTATTTCTGTTCTTATTACAATATATATATATATTATATATAATATATATAATATATATATATATAATATATATAATATATATATACAGTGTAGGTAAAATTTTAAGGTCGGTATGGTAAAATTTAACAGGATATCTAACGCAGATATAAAATCATATTTTCAACGAATTAGACAAAGATAACAATCATATTTCCCCTTCGTCTCCCCTCCTAAAATCCTTTTAACACTCATTGGCCATTGCCCATTAGTGAGACGATTAGTTCCGATCAGATATTCTCTGGTTCCGATCCTAATATACCTAAAAAACTAGAGGTGGGTCTTCTCGTTTTTTTAATTTTTATCGGAACCGTTTTTCGTAAACTGTAACTAGTTGATTGTTTACCAGTATTCAAATTAGCGAGTACACAAACATATTAGCTATTATCGTTTATGTGTATAAGTATTGAAATAAAAGAACCTAACGAAGGATATATTTATTGTAACTTGAAAAATAAATTAAATAATACAAATGGTACTTAAATAGTTACATTTACATTACACATTATTAAATCGCGAATCGTCTAAATTGACATTTAAAAACATAAGTTTTTTCCACTTTTCTTGTTAATCGCGTTCTTCTTTTATTTAAAATTATACCAGATGTTAAACATGTGTTCACAAGGAAAAGATTTTGTTACAATACTACAACATTTTATGAATATAGTGGTTAAGTTACGATATACATGGCGATGGTTTTTTCACCACGGTAATGGACAGTTCCAATCTCCGTTCGAAATTGTTTGTGGGTAATATATCATCAGACAATTACATGTCGACTTCTTTTATACCTCTCGATACAGGTGTATGTTTAGATGAGTCATGTCCAATTAATTCATCAAAAATACACCATGGACTTAAGTCATCTTTATCAGTTTCTTTTTCTTGGACTGATTGATTTTCAAGATTTACTAAACTTTTCGTTTCATCCGTTTTCCATAGTTAAAGAACCAGCTTTTAAAAAGTTTGCAGGGTGGATTCCTGGATATAAACCACCAACAAGAAAAACTTTGTCAGGTTCATTACTTCAGGAATATTATGTCAAAAGTGAGCAAATTATTAGATCGCAAGTTGTTAAAGAAGTAGAAAATATCTGTATTACCTGGACATCTGGAGTAACTGAGAGTTACTTCGCATTAACAGGACAATATTTAACACAGGACAATAGTTTTTATGTCAATTTAGACTATTCGCGATTTAATAATAACGTGTAATGTAAATGTAAGTCCGATTTACTATTTGTATTGTTTAGTTTAGAACAGAATATTTAAAACAGAATATTTAAAAATTGGAGGAAATACCACAGATCTGAGGCTTGAAAACGCAGTCATAAAAGGCTGCAACCAGTATAAATATCTAGGAAGCATCATATCAGCAGATGGCAGAGTTAAGATAGATGTACAAAACCGAATAACCCAAGGGAAAAAATGCATCCGAATACTGAATTCATTACTGTGGTCTAATAAAATAAAGATGCATACCAAACTTCGCGTATACAGAGCAATTGTAGAACCAATTACCACATATGGTGCCGAATGTTGGACGATGACAAAGAATGAACGAGATAAAGTAGACGTTGTGGAAATGGATTATCTTAGACGGTCATGTCGAGTATCGAGAATGGAAAGAATCAGGAATGAGGAAATACGAAACCGTACAGGAATTAGAGATACTCTTTCAGATAGAATACAAGGAAGGCAATTACAATGGTATGGTCACGTGATGAGAATGGAGGAGGAGCGGTGGCCAAAGAAAGCCTTAATGTATGTTCCGCCAGAAAGAAGGAAAAGGGGAAGACCACCAAATTCCTGGAGAAGAGAAATTACAAAAACAATGCAATCTAGAGGCTTAGAAGAGGGAGATTGAAGAGATAGGAAAAGATGGAGGCTGAAATGCGGGAAGCGGCAATCGCCGTAGGACCCCCGTTATATGATGATGATGATTGTTTAGTTTATTTTTCAAGTTATAATAAATATATCATTAGGTAGTTTCTTTCACTTCAAAAGATATACACATAAACGATAATAGCCGTTATGTTTGTTTATGTAGGTACTATCTTACTTGAAACTACTTTTAAACAATCATAGTTACTTGTTTATAAAAATTAAAATTTTTAAATGCTTTTTAGCATTCAAAAAAATTAAAATTTATTTGGAATCCTGAGAAAACTAACAAATATTTTTGAAAAATTTAAATGCAGAATGAAAGATTACATTATTACCGAGGGCCGAAGGTCCCTTAGAATAAACAAAAAGTTTTTTTAATGAGATATTTGAAATTAAAAATCACACTAAATTTTGTTTTTTTTTTCATCCCTATAACTTATTAAAATACACATTATAGAAGTTTTCAGGGACTTTCAGCTCTCGGTAATAATGTATTGTTTCATTCTGCGTTTAATTTTTTCAAAAATATTTATTAGTTTTCTCAGGATTCGAAAAAAATGAATGCATTTAAAAAACATTGACCCGAAATTTTGCACCTACGCTCTTAACGATAAACTAGCACGACCCACCTCTACTTCTCGTTACTCGATCTTTTGACCAAACCACCGAACAACGGTGGCCAAACGACTATCTAGACTAGACGTTGCCAAATAAATTAGTGTATGAATATTTTTTAATTTGGCGTTATTGTATGCATGTTTAATTGTTTATTATTTCATATTGGGAAATTATTTTGATGTTTAGATTTTTAGTTCGGAAATCGTACTTAAAATACGAAACATTAATAAATTTTATTTATATAAAACGATTTCCGAAATGGAAATCAAAATGTTATATTACAATTATTGTAAAGAAAACTTGTGGCATATTCCCAATAAAAAAAACAGTAACCTGCCATTTAAATCAATTTCGCCCAAATTTGATTATCTTGAGCATTTTATCTTCTTGATAGAACATTGTTCAAATGCAAAAAAGACAACAGGTCAAATAAAACCAATAAGTTTGGCAACGTTGAATTTCCCCTTTTTTAATATTTCCATTCGGCGATATAAAGGGCGTACCTAATATACCTCTCTCTTTTTAAACAGCTGTTTCTCACTCCATCTCACGTAAGGTCCATACCGACCATAAAATTTTTCCTACACTGTATATATGTATCTATGCCTCCAAAGATAAGATGCAGGCAGCTTTAGATATATAATCCTGAGTATTACATGCTGCAGATGAGAAGAATTTCAAAACAGCTTATTCTTACTTTTATGAAGCTTTTGTAGGTTTTGATATTGTTGAATTCTCAAAAGCCCTCACAGCCCTTAAATACATGCTTTTGTCAAACAATCCAGAAGATGTCCAAAAAATTGTTAGTGGTAAATTGGCCGTTAAATATGCTGGTCAAGATATAGAGCCTATGAAATCAGTTACACAGGCTGCACACAAGCGATCCCTAGCAGATTTCCAACAAGCTGTAAAACAGTTTAAACATGAATTAGATGATGTTATTGTTAGAGCACATTTAGGAACTTTGTATGACAATATGTTGGAGCAGAATCTTTGCATGATTATCGAACCATATTCTAGGGTACAAGTAGAATATGTAGCAGACACTATAAAGCTCTCAGTACTACAAGTGGAGAAAAAATTATCCCAGTCGAAATAATAAATTTGGTTTCACAAAGCAGCTGGAGCAGACCAGATAAACACAAAACTTGTAAGTTATGGGGTCTTTCGCTATATTTAAGCATGCCACATTTAATAAACCATAGCAAATGGTAAACGCCTGAAACATAGCAAACGGCATAAATTATATAAATATTTTTAAAACAACGGCCAGAATAATTGGAAAATATAGAGAATCCAATTTAAAACCATTCTATATACAACATTGCCATTACCTTTCATTTATGTACATAATTTTCTTTATACGTGGTTTTACCACACAATGTTCCAAATATAGACGTTAAAATCCTCTTACCAATAATTATAGGTTATTAAAATATTTTGTCAGGAGTACAATTAAAATCAACATAATTAAACAAAGAAATAAGTATTCAATAACGTTTTTCAAGGAAATCTAAATTTGAATAAAACATGCAACACATTCTTCTAATCAATTCAGCAAAACATGACGTTCTTTTGTGTACTACGCACACACAAAAACTCTTGTTCCTGCGATCTAAAACATGCACATCCTGTAGCTATTGAAATAAAGTTGCTAGAGATGAACTACTACTAGTTAGACTGTTACTTTGTCACTGCTGGAATCGTTGAGTTCTGCGATTCATAAAAATATTATTGCTATAAACATATTTTAATAAAAAATGTGTAAAATGAAAAAAATAGACTTAATTATACAGCCTTAAAATAATATTTTTTTGTAACTAAACGACACGTATACAAGTCCATATGCCATGGACTTGAATCGTAAACATGGAATCGAGAGACAATGAAATGACTTAACTCATTTGAGCCATGCACGTATAGGAGGATTCAGAAGATCTTATGGGTCAGTAAAAAGAAATTAAGAATGCAATAAAAATCGAACAAGAATATCAAAGTATCAAGCTATATAATGCGTGGAGAAACATTTTTGCATCCCATTACTTATAATGGGATACACAGTGTGGAAACCACTTATGGAATAAAGATACCACTTATTAAATAATAATAAAAAACGTTTAAATACCTTCTAACTTTTGAATTTAAATGTGCGCATTTTAAACATAAATTTGAATGTGCAGGGCGATCCATGCAAGTCCTGGCATGGTCCATAATCTGTATTTTAAATGAAATGCCCTGTATATTTTTATGTTAATGGGGGGATATTTCAATAAAAATAAGGATTATGGACGATGCCAAGACTTGCGTGGATCACACCCTGCACATTTAAATTTATGTTTTAAAAAAGCGCACATATTAAATTTAAAAGTTAACAGATGGAAGTATCAGATGAAGACGAATACCTTAGCTAAAAAACTTTTTTTTTTCTTTTCTGAGTGTAGAAATTTCCAAAAAACCGTATCAGTTCGAAAGTGGGATGGAAGTTGAAAGGCTAACGATACTTTCGGAGCACTCCCTTTTCTATATTGACCTTGTCTCTCTCGTTAGTCCGACTGACGTTTCGCTTGTTTTCCTTTTTTCATAATGACTGCTCAGATGTTTAAAATTTATAATGAAAAACCTAAGAGAATGGAAGCTCAAAGCAGTTATTTTGCTTTGATGGAGAGATCATTTTCTTTGAAAATTAGAGTGGCCATGAAAATTACCAACTTCACAGTGAAGATGATACTTGGAGTAGTAAGACACAATCAAATATTACAGCAATTCTTGCTCCTAGGAGATCAAAAACATTAAGCATACATGACAGAGTTACTAAAATGATTTAAATATGACTTATATTAACTGAAGATTATAACTAGTGATATTAGTTAAATACTACAAAATCAGATATACACGATGAATATTGTTTATCATTGTTTTGTAAACAATTCATTATTCCAGAAGTAACATAGTTAGATAATATAATAAAAGAGGAGATCACCTTTATTTAAAGAAAACATGTAAATAACTGGGACGATTTTTATGAGAAAAACAAAAAATGGAAGGAAGCAGAACCAGAACCAGAACATGAAATTAGAAGATAGTGTAGCTTTTCAAACCAAAAGAACTATATATTTTTGCAGAGGAGGTTATGTTAGATATTACTTAACCACGTCCTTGTTTTGTATTTTAATGTTCATCGGTCATTTATTCGCATATACATATGTCTTTATTACGACTACTACTGTGATGTTGGTGCTAGAGCATGTTTAGTATAAAATTTTTGAGGGTATGACGCCCATCGATACACAAACAGTTAATATAAATATTGATCTTGCTTCTCATGTACATTCCAATTTTATATCCAATATATTGATCATTGTTATACAAACTATTTCTAGCGTAGTTATTATACTTGGTGGTCTAATAAACATGAATCAAGCTTGTGTAAATAAAATTTATTTTTTATGACCAAAGGAGTTGTTTAAAAGCACTGCTTCCTGATACAAGAAAAAGAAATTACACGTGCATTCTAAATTACACTAATTCTAATACCAAGACTATACTACTACATTTTGATTCACTAGATTTTAGTTTTTCACCCCACAAACATCAATTCTACCAGACCCTACTGGCATTCTGAAAATCTCCAATTTTTGACGGCTGTATCGTACTTGAAGTAAGATCCTGTATGTGTTTAAAACGATTCATAAAAAAATCATTAGAATAGTCTCTGATATCGTCCGTTTGTGAAAGATATTATATGAAATAAAGTAAAATAAATTAAATTAAATTATATAAAATTAAACCAAATTTAATTAAAATTAAAAAAAAATTAAAAAAATTATATATAATCAATACAAAATTATATATATTTTATATTTTGTGGCTAAAACACCCCGTACGGGTTACGCCCGCTTAAGCTCTCTAGATCTATATTTACGAAGTAGATCAGTCCTCATTTCTTTATTTAATTTTTCTTTGTTATTTTTCTCCACTGTTTCCTATCTCTGGTTTTTTCTCTCCATTGTCGTACGCCCGCCCCTGTTGAGATCGTTTGTTACTTCTTGTAGCCATGTAGATCTTGGTCTTCCACGTCTTCGTTTACCAGCTGGTGTCCATTCCAATATTGAGAATATTGTCGTAGATGGTCCTGATCTCCATATATGTCCTAGCCATTTTGCCCTTTGCTGTTTTATTTTACAAACTATATCCTCTTTAATTTCGTTTAGTAGTTCATGATTCGTTCTTTGTCTATATTGGTTTTCATTAATTTTTATTGGTCCTAATATTGCTCTTAGTATTTTCCTTTCTAGTATTCTAAGGTCTTCCTCTTGTTTTTTTGTCATGCTAAGGGTTTCGGCAGCATACATCATAGTCGGTCGAATTATTGTTTTATATATTTTCATTTTCGATTTTTTGCTCAGTAATTTATTTTTTAGAAGCTTTTTATTTGCATAGTATGTCTTATTTGCTGTAATTATCCTTTCTTTAATTTCTGTTTCCCTTTCTCCATTGTTTGCTAATAATATTCCCAAATACTTAAACTTTTCTACTTCTTCAAATATATATTCTCCCAGTTAACCTTTTTGTTTTCATATTTTTTGTCAAATCTCATTATTTTTGTTTTTCTTGATTTATTACTAATCCCATTACTTTCCCTTCTGCTACCAATTCTTTTAAACATACTTTCCATTTTTTTTCTGTTCTTTGTTATTATCACAATATCGTCGGCATATGCTATTATTTGTCCCTCTCTCGTTCTAAGTGTACCTTTGTTGATTTTTCTGACTATATATTCCAGGGCAAGATTAAACAGAGTTGCAGATAATGAATCTCCTTGACGTACACCTTTATTTATAACAAATTCTTCTGTGTCTCCTTCTTGTGTTTTTACAGTTACTACGGTTTTGCTCATTGTCATTTTTATTAATCGTCTTAATTTGTTGTGTATTCTCATTTCTCTCATAGCTGTAAGTAATTTCGCTCTGTTTATTGAATCAAATGCTTGTTGGAAGTCTATAAAAAGCAGTTCAATTTGTATTTTATATCCATAAGCTTTCTCCATAATTTGCTTTACCGTATGTATGGCATCTGTTGTTGACTTTCCCTAATAAATCCGCATTGATACTGTCCCATGATATTTGTTGTCGCTTTGGCCAGTCTTCGTTGTATTAAGGTTGACATGATTTTATACGCTGTGTTTAATAATGTCAGTCCTCTATAATTATTACACATTTGTTGGTCTCCTTTTTTATGGATTGTGATAATTTGTCCTTTGTGCCATTCTTCTGGCATCTTTTCTTCGTCCCATATGACTTTTATTAATTGGTATATTTTTTTCTCTGAGTTCATGTCCACCATATTTTATTAGTTCCATGTTTATACCGTCTATACCTGGTGCTTTATCCGTTGCGACTACTGTTTATAATTTCCTCAACTTCATCTCTCGTTGGTTTTTCTAGCTCGGTTTCTATCATCGTGGTCTCTTCTTCCACATTTTCATTTAAGTCTTCGTCCTCTTGTACTGTTAATAATTCTTTAAAATAATCAGTCCAGATTTCTTTAAACTCTTTGTCATTTTCTGATACTTTTCCATTTCTATCCTTTATGCCTTTTATCTTTCCTTTGAAGGTTTTGTTCTGCTCGCTAATTTTCTTATAAAATGCTTTTGTGTTTCTATTTGTGTTTTCTTTTTCTATTTCATTTATCTTATCATTTAACCAGGTTCGTTTAATTTTTCTTATTTGTTTCCTACATTCTGTCCTTAATTTGTTGTATTCTTCTTTATATTCTTGTCTATTTGTTCTGATCCACCTTTGTCTTATTTCTATCTTCTTTTTTAACATGTTATGACAGTCTTGATTATACCATTCTTCTTTTTTGTTCTTTCTCTCTATCCCTACATGTTCAGAAGCTGTTTCATTTATACATTTTTTTATATTGCTCCATTCTGTTTCAATATCCTCTGTATGTTCACAGTATTCCTTTAGTTTTTTGCTACATCTTCTGCATATTTAATTCTTCTATCTCTAGCATTTAATTTTTCTATGTACCATTTGTTCTTTGTTGTCTTGTTTTTTAGCGTTCTTTTGACTTTTTGTCTTATTTATTAAAGAAATTACACGTGCATTCTAATTACACTAATTCTAATACCAAGACTACTACTACATTTTGATTCACTAGATTTTAGTTTTTTCACCCCACAAACATCAATTCTACCAGACCCTACTGGTATTCTGAAAATCTCCAATTTTTTGACGGCTGTATACATACTTGAAGTAAGATCCTGATGTGTTTAAACGATTCATAAAAAAAAATCATTAGAATAGTCTCTGATATCGTCCGTTTGTGAAAGATATTTATATGAAATAAAGTAAAATAAATTAAATTAAATTATATAAAATTAAAGCAAATTTAATTAAAATTAAAAAAAAAATAAAAAAATTTATATAAAATAATACAAAATTATATACTTAAAATTAAATAAAATTATAAAAAATTTTAAAAAATTATGGATAATTTTAAAAAAAAAAACTAAAAAATTATAAAAAATTATTAAAAAATTTGAAAAAAATATAAAAAATTAGAAAGAATTATACGAAATAAATAAAATTAAAATAAATCAAGATATCTAGATAAAAAAGATAAAACATAAAAGATAAAAGTAAATAAGAATTTACAAACAGAAAAGTTTTTTAATGAAAATTAATTAATATATCCTCACATTATTCATGATTCTTATTAGAATATAATAATAATCAAAATGAAATATGGAATTAGGCATAAATACAAGATAGGAATTAAAATTTATATGATGAAAAAATTCTATAGGTATTATATTCAACAAATTTTGAAAATTACTAAAATCATTAACCAAAATTTTATAAACAAAAATTTGGATTTTTTAAATTTTAAAGTACTGTGAATGTATGATGTTAATGTAAAAAATATTAGCAATTCACTAATAAGCAGACATAACTCTCTGCCATGCTCTTTTTTTTTTGTTTTTTTTTTGACTCATTCATAATTTCTACTCATGGTCTATTTATTATTCATTATCTTGTTTGGCTATATGTAATTGAAGGGTGATTACATACGTCTTTAGAAGAACTTTAGTTAATTTGAAGATTATAGAAGGTTAAACGATAAAATCGTTGACTATCACGTGGAAGCACTGGGTTTATCCCTGTTGTACTCCTATTTTTATTGATACGAGATTATAATATATGTTTTAGTTTATTTTAAAGCCTTTATTCAAATTATTTGTACAACTTGTTTAGCAAAACGTTAACAGAAACACATAATATTTATAGTCCATCTTATTGCTTAACACTGTATACTAAATTGCAATAAAAAAATGTTCTCACTCTCACAAGATCTTTATATTTTTATAATTAGTTTAGATATCCTTCATTGTTATTAAATATTATTATCAATTTTTTATGGAGATACTTTATAAGCTTTCTATGAGCATGACTAGGAAACTAGTGTGAATATCCTACAACATATTTGTTACCTGATTATCTATGGATTGCATTAATCAATTTTTTTGGCGTATTACGACCGTTAAGTTAAACATGATGGAATAATTTATTATCTATGAATAAATATCAATAAAAGAATGGGTGAAATTTAAGCATGGCTTTATTTTAGTGAAATAAGTGTTTCAAGATTGTGTTCCTGCCTTATTCTTTATTGATTTTGGTACTGTGTACTTGAAATTATATATAAAGATAAGAGTTCTGAGATGCTACATGTTCTCTGTATTATAATCTTAGAAAAATTTGGTAGAAAGAATACAAGGTAGAAAGAATCGCGGAAGAAGACGCATCTCCTGGTTTAAACAATTTGAAAATTTGGTTTAACTGCACTTCTGCTGACCTCTTTAGAGTAGAGGTATCGAAAGTGCGAATTGCCATGATGGTTCCAACCTTCTTCGAGGAGATGGCACATGAGGAAGAAGAAGAAGATACACCATTAAACTAATGATCTTTGCAGGTGTTACGTTTAATTTCATCTGCTACTACAGCTTTAATAACTTTTATATTTCGGTTCAGTGGTATTTTTCATTTACATTTTGATTCGACACTTTTTATTAGAGCATCTAGCTTGAAACCTGTATTTTTATATACGTTATGTTGTGTACAGAAAACTGACGTAAAGCAGTCCCTACATCTCTTTCTTATGAGCCAGGTTTATCGACCATGACGTTCTCATTGGTCATTTAGATCACGTGGTCGATAAACCTGGCAAATTAAAAAGAGATGCAGGCATTGCTTTGCATTCAGTTTTCTCTGTCGCACTTAGGGAACGGGCGTCTATTTGCAACAGTTAGTTTATTTTGTATTATATGTTTGTGGTTATATCGTCGCTAACAGCAATTTTGGGTGATTTTAAATTTACCATGTTACTGTCAACTTCATATATTTTTTACTAATGTAATTAAAACTAATGTAAATGGTACAACGTCGCATAGCGATTTTATTGGTTAAGTATTTTATTTATAATAAAAATCTATGTTATAATGAGATCCATTAAAGAAGATCTATCGAGATTATTTTTATTGAAATTATTACTGATAACAACTTATTAAAATGTGGTAGCGACTTTGCATTTATGAGACTCATTAAGAGCTTAATAAACTTTTATACAGCCTATAAATCTCCACTTCTAAAAATCGCACGCAGCACACATCGATGCGATGAATAACAGAAAATCCAAGAAATTATGGGTAATACGGTCAATGTCATCTGCCCACATTTACGATCACAACAGCAGCAACATCTTTTCAGTGAAGAGCGTTGCGAAACTGGAGGACCCGATATGGAGAGCAGACAATAATAGAAAGATACCTTATAATTTATATACTATTAAGAGTGAACGTCTGACTAAATCATTTATATCATTATTTAGTTTATAGAGTATAAAATCTCGCTGAAGTAATGTAATATAATGGTTATTTGACCAAATTAACATTATCGTACATAAATATATCGATGAAGTCGTGAAGATTAGTAATTTGTTTTTATAGACAGGCGGTAGACAACACAAAAGTTACACAATACTTTTTATTTGCATTTTTTTACGACAACGTAACTCTTCCTTTTCCAGACACTCTTGAACCCAAAAATATATTACTCAAGAACGGCATAAAAGTAAGGATGTATAAAAAGAAGAAAAATATCTTTTGCTGTAAGCTCAATAAAATTATTTTTTGGACCAAAAAGGAACTTATGTACCAAGTGTCAAGATTCTACTAGCTTTCCTACAAAAGTTAATGCATACACAGGAAGACGGTGGACTGACAGATGTCACAATTTCAAGAATGGTCTGTTGGACCCATAATTCACATGACTTAATTTTTGTATTGTTATTTTTACTATTATCACTAGGGCTATTTCGGTGCTACAATTGATCATGAAACATTGATTTTTTAGTCTAGAAATCATTGTTAAATCTCCTATATAATTTATAATTGATATTTAAACAAATTATAATTATGCAAATACCTCCGTTACAATATGTATGCAATGTATTCTCAAAACATGTTAAAAAATCCTAAATTTTACAGATAGTAATTATATGTATGGTATACTGCTAGCTGAAAACAAAAAAAATTATAAAAAAAATGCAACACGACAAGATCTCCTGACGACAACAATAGAATAAATTAGGTAAGCCACACAAAAACTAAGAAGGAAAATATTGCCACAAAGACGAATAGATACCTAAAAATTCACAGTGGAAAAATAAACTGATTATTTAAAATAATTATTTAAAAAAAAACTGATTATTAAAATCAAAAAGAAAGTTGGTGAGTTGATTGTTCCTATATTAGAACAACAGAAAATGGATGGGCAAGATATAACCAATGGAAAGCTGATATGTTTACAGCGCACTCAGGAAGAAGTTTTTAATTACCCCAAAATCAGTAGTTTTTAAAATATTAAAGCAATTATAGATTATGCTATGAACATCCAAAGAAGTAACTAATTAAGTATAGACAAACATCAACCCATTAATATATTATTTAACAGGAGAAATTTGTATAAAATATATCATTTTATCCTAAGCGCGTACGTTTTATTATCAATTGAAGCGTTTATTTGAAAAACAACACTTGTCCAAAAATTAAAATTTTGGCAAATCAAGAAAAAACTGCCTAGCTTCAATTTATTTCAAATCTTACCTTTACTAAGATATTCATTGGAAGAATGTGGCTATCAAAATAATTGTACAAGTTGATTTCATAATTTTTATTGATATTTTAAACAAAAATCGGTAGAAACTTAGCAAAATATATTGGAAAATGAACATAATATATAATATCCTCGTAGAAATAACAAAAAATTCTATGATGTCTATTCGCTACCACTTCTATTATCATCACTAAATAGTTCTACGACTGGAGTATTGTCCTCGGTTTTACTGATTCTGGTTCTAGATTAAGATAAAATTCTTTATTAAGAGGGTTCTTGAGATATTTAGTTAACTCCATTAGATCGCGAAACTTTGGTTGACTTATTTTCTTTTTCGCGTTATTTGGTTATCGGAGTTATTTGTTTTGGTGTTGTTTTTTTCAGTAATGGTGTGGAACGTCCATGGGCCGTGATAAGTTTGACGTATTAAAACTTGTCCAGGATACTTCTCAGATATTCGGTACATTCTTGCTGGTTTCAATGAAATTTTTGGTTTTGGATTCTTTAAAAATAAATCCTTAAAACTTTCGTCCATAAGAAACCAGTCAATTTCTTTCCCAGCATTAACCACTTTAAATGGAGAAGGTTTAGACCTTGACTGCCGAATAAGATCATCCCTTTCTTCTGGAACATCAACAACTACTTTTTTTGCACGAGAAATGAGACTAAAGTCACTATCGCACGGTAGGTATGAATGTCCTCGTATTGGGTATACGTGTGTTATCTCTGATGCTAATTTCAATACGTGCACCAGGATATATGAAAAGCGGATAAAGATATAGTTTTTGTTCTGACCCGGGCAACCATCAGAGGAAAAACCATATTTCATCCATTTTAGCGAGTATATGATCTTTTAGATAATGAAATATCATGGAAGTTACTTCATTTTGACCACGTTTAGCCATTCCTTCGTGATAGGTATACATATGGACATCATTGCCTCCAATGTCGTGTACACCAAATACATAGTACAAAAGTTGTCTGCTATAGAAAACCTTATTTGTAGTCAAATTGGGTAGTGGAAGATTTTGCATAAAGTCAAAAGCTATTGCAGATACATTATTACGATGCTGATATTTTTGTTTAATTTGTCGTTTTATATCATAAAATGCCTTTTCTTTAGCGTGATGAAGGTTTCTCACTTGAAGCAGTTCCTTTCTTCTTGATTCATCGATATTCGGTAGTTTGAGTTGGGTTTCAGTTTCATCACATAATGTACAAGTGTCACATCTGGGATAGGAAAAAGATATGTTAAATCGAGTTTGGAATATGTTATAATAAACAAAGTAAGAAACCTTGGACTGTGGGTGAAGTTCTTTAAATGCTCTGTACATATTTTTTACATTTAACTCTGATGGTAGATAAATTTTCTTTTTGTCCAGTCTCCGTGTATAATGACTTTGACGGCCTTTAAAGGAAGAAATGTGAGCTATTATGTTTTCTATATCAGCAGGGTGTGTCTTCTTAGGCCTATTTGTATGCTTGCCCCGGGCATCTTTTGGAGAACATCCACTCATTGCTAAGCTATTTCTAATTCGACGGATCTGCATTTCAGTAACACCGAAAATACTACGAAGATCTTTGGCACAAATACTTACGTCTTTTCCTGGTAGTCGAATTTTATACATAAAAGAAGCTACATGTGGTGGACCCTGTTGATGTCGAACTTTGTTTGTGTCTTCATTTCTACTATCACTAGTAGTACTGTGGTTAGGTAAAGCGGCTTGTGAAATACGACTGCGTCGTCTCTGGACAGGAGTAACACTAACGAGGCTTGATAAATATGAATCCTGTTCATCTTTGGTGTGTTCATATTATTAAACATATTCAGTAAGTCAGAACGTTGTTCCTGTGTTATTACATAGAAGCATCGGTAACGTTTACACCTACAACCAAGATTAAAGTTATAAGCATTGAGAAAACAACTTGTTATTATCGAAAAACTTACATACAGTCATTTCCTGTTGTTCGTGCTAAAACATCCTTATCACCTTTATGCGTTTTGTGAGCAACTCCCTGTATTTTAGCTTGCTTTATGGTTTCCCTTCGATAAACTTTTCTTTTCCGTTTTCGTGGTTGATCTGTAGTTCGAATTTTACAAATACTATCATCTATAATATTAGATATATTGTGTTGAACAGTAGTTTCCGCCATGCTGCTAATAAGAAAAACAAACATCACTGTTCAAAGAAAGCACACAGATGATAAATTATTTATAGACAAGATCATTCACGCTTAGCGATGACCGTTGAGAAAGAAGGGACAAGTGTTGCTTTTATAACAAACCGCATGGACATCTGTTGTTTTTCTAAAACGATCCGAATTTTCTATGTAGTTTACTCCGGACATCTGGGATTTTTACACAACTAAGTGTGTGAGATCGATAAAGAAATTAATATTCTATGCAAACAACATATAAAGTCAAATTTACAAAAAATGGACATGTGTTGTTTTTCAAATAAACGCTTCAATTATAACAGAACTGTTTTAAAAATATTAACCAAGAAAACCGGTTATTGGAAGAAATAATCTAATTCCGCCCCATTAGTTTAGCTTCAGGAACAATCACTCTATGATAAAAAAAGCCTATTAACGGAAATTAAGTTCTACCATTTTCATTGTCATTTCATATATATTTGACAAAGTCTGGCATATGGATTCATATTAAAATTAGCTAATATGCTTTCGAAACTATTGGTTAATACTATTAAATTATATCTGACATATCAGTCTAAGTCAAACAAAAAAAAAAGCATTTACCACAAGATGACAGACACTTAATACGAATACTTAACAGCTTATTAGCAAACTGTATCAAAATAACATGGCATATAATATGCAAATGAAAAAATACCTATCTGACACGGGAGTACGATAGGAATGCGCTTTATCTGCATTGTTATCTAACGTCTATATAGTCCATAATGCGCATAGTTTTAGATGGTTTTGAAAGGGAGAAGTAAACCTAAACTCTAAAAATTAGAGATAAGAGAAAGTATCTACAAGTTGGTTGGGCTAATATTCACAGCTGAAATCTGTCGAATATTCTAAAATGAAAACATTTTGAGCAGAACCATTTATAGAATAATACCAAAGTGCGAGCAGGGAATACCATGTCTGAATCTTTCAAAAAGGTAAGACTACATGCATTTATTGCACAGGGAACAGAGAGATTTGTGAGTTAAAAACCAGGTTGAAATGTCAACTAGAAGACTGGCTCATCAATTCAGATTTTCTTAGAGTACGATATTGTTGGCATTAAAGAGAAATGGGGTTAAAGATCAAAAGGGATGTAAGTGCCCCAAATACTTTTAAGAGTAAATCCTTCATAACCAAGATACTGTAGTGAACTTAGGCAGGTACACTTTTCCAATAAAAAAATGATTATTTTGCTTAACGAAAAGTATTTCACTTTGGGTAATTATATAATAAAGGACAACGATATGTTTTATACGGTCAACGTAGAAGAATGGGGATGTATCCCGACCTTTTGTAAAAAGAGTGAGAAGTCTCACTCTTTGACCAGTCAAAGCTATATTAATAACTGCTTTTCCAAATTGCTTCAGTTTGTCCACGAGCATCATGCTAATGACAAAATTATCTTTTAGCCAGATCTATCATCATGCCGTTATTTAAGTGATACCCAAAACTGGCTTCGACAATAGCATCTACCTGTTGTTCCCAAAAACGATAATCCTCCAAACTTGCAGCAGGCTTGTCCAATAGAGGATTTTTGGGCTTTACTGTCTAGCAAGGTTTATTGTAGAGGCTGGTTAGCCCAAATAAAGATTAATTAGGGTGACGACTTTACGAAAAACTGGCAAAAATTTTTCTGAATTTCGTCCAGGACGTCATAAGACACATTCGAAGAAATTTGCGTTTTGTATAGCAGAATGGGCCACGTCACATAATTCGATAGTATAGTTTAGTTAAGTCTTGATTTATAATTTGATGATAACAAGTTAGTGTTTTAAATAAATCTCTTCATTAAAAAACAATCGATAAATATTTACTGCCAAAACTTTTAAGCTATACGTTAGAGCTCAATAGGATGTGAAGATGGTCACTTTTGTTAATAACGAAACATCTGGCACAAAACATCAGAAAATGTTTGCAAATATTCAAGAAGTTTGTAATAAAATAAACCAGTGGAGAGAGGTGGATAATAAAATAAAGAAAAATAAATTATTTTGAGCAGATTTTAAGCTTAACCATCATGGACCAACAAAAAAATAATATAAATAATCACATATTCACATAATTTCCAACGAGTGTGGCAAAATATCTGATTATGATCTTAGATATTTGACTGAAATTCAAAAATACGTTAAAAAAACCAAATTTGGAAGAACGCATTGGTTGCTTGGAAGAAGGACGAAGTTGTAAACATATCATAACCTTTGTTAATTTTAAACAACTCCACCAACTGGAATAAAAGTATTCCAAAACACAGTCCTGGGGTATTGTAGATGAACTGTTGTTCTTTCGTGACGACTACATTAGCATGGCCACCTAGAGATCTGGAGTTATCAACAGTTAAGGAAGATATACAGATCTTCTCTACTTCCACCATAATAAAGACGCACTGCAGTTTCTTTTTAATGTAAGTCAGCAGAAAAGAAGAAACTAAAAAACAGCTAAAAACAAGAAACTATTCGAATTGGTGCTTTATGTGAGTGACTGTGACAAAACATTACCACACGTCATTTTGTGATGGTATTTTAAGAAAATATAGAAAAAACTATTCGAAATTATTAAATTAGTATTATTGTTCTGAAGCTATTTTCTTGTTGGCATTGTAAATTAATTACTATTAAACTGGGAATAAGCCACAATTAAAGATAAAAATACGTTTATTGACGTTTCAATTTCCACTTCGGAAATCGTTCTCAAAATACACACAGTAAATTAAACAAATTTTGTTTTTTGTTACATAGTGAAAAATTCTTCTAATAATTTAATTTTATCTGACTCATTTATATTGACAATTCAGACATACATTATGCATTTTAAAGTAGACGACTTTAAAATGATATTGCCAATATTGTTGAGTTGCGCTCCTGGGACGACTTTACTTATAAGATAGTTCATTCGATTACATGAAATCAACTTTAACTTGAGAATATCCGTCAGAAAAAAATCATAGCATGTAATTCGTCTTTAAAAAGACAAACACATGACATGATGACAGTAAAATTCTCCTGTTAGTGATTCCATAGTAAATTATGAGGGAAAAACCAGGAAAAAAACCTCATAATACTATCCCGACGTTGTAAGTATTTGTTCGTGAATTTATTAAATTAGTAGTTAGTTTTTAAGATTGTAAATTAAAATCGTAAGTTAGTTAGTTGACTACAAGTAGTAGTAATTATAGAAACAATAACAAAAATTCCGGTAAACAGGAATTTTTTGAAACCAATAATAAGTATCAGTATTAAGTAACCAATATTTTTTTAAAATGGATGAATGAAATGATATTAAAGACTAGCCAAAGGCACAAAAAATCTTCCTTTTCTTATTCTATGCGACCTTATAAAAAAATTCATAATTTTTTATGGCAAATTTTACAATTTGCATGATTTTCTAATAAAATCCAAACATTTGTCTATTTTACAGACGGTTGTCACAATAAATTACCATAATGTACCCGGACCTTACGATCATTTAAATAAACATCACTAAAGACAGACAAACAGGATTATGTCATCACGAAATTTGTTAGGCGTGATGTGGTGACTTGTTCAACTATGTCTCGAAAACCGACATGCATAAAGATACTTTTATGGAAGTTGCCGAGGTAGTAAATAAATCACGGCGAAGTTCGTCGACTATTTTGACTCTTTCGTTAAAAAGAATGGGATTTCGAAGTGACCAAACACTTTCTATTTTACGATGGTGGCAATAAACAATCGAAAGCAACATAAAGCTAACCACAGGGTTAATAAAACTTGACTGATTTTATGTTATAGTGGTAATTAAAGCAAAAGAAAATCTATAGACAATAAGATAATTCTGGTAACAGTAGCAGTAGTGGCATTCCAAAAAATATTTAAGGTTTAACTAAAATTTGTAAAAATACGACAATATATTAAACTATAATAGAGATTTCTTGTTTATTTACATGAAAAAGAAAGGAAACAAAGCTTTTTCTTTCGTATCGACGGTCTCTTATGTAGTTTTCAAATTTTCGTTAACTTGGCGACAGGTTTTTAAAAAGTTAAAAATGTAGCTTAAGTAGTGGTCTTTATTCGGTAGCCGTTAAACAATATTAGAAGGTTATGAAACCAGAATATTCTTCTTCTTGGATATCTTTTTCCATACACCTTACCTTGAAGTATGGTCTGAAGTAGGTCAAATCTTGTTCATTAAAAATGTTCATGACTAGTTCGCCATTTTTACCCATTCTGGACAGAACTTCGTTGGTAACTTTGTCTATCTAAGAAATATTTAAAAAACATCTATAGTACGACAATTCAAATACTTTAAGACTCTTCAGTGACGCTTCATTTAAAGTCCGTGACTTCACTTGATGTAAATGAATCGATTTCAGCGATTTCACGATATAAACTTAGCAAGTTTATATCGTGAATTTTAATATATTTTTTTTTTTTTTGGCGAAAGCTGATCTTGCGCTCTCGATGTTTATCTTAAATTCCGTTGAATATCCCTATAGTTTGTTTAAATTCGTTTTCAAATAGCAAAAGTTTGTGATTTGTGATAACGGTTGTTGGTTAACTAATAATTGTCTCAGTGTTCTCGTATTTCTGCTTATACCCATGTTTTTTGTTTTTTGATGTTAAAGTCAAGCCCAAACCTGCTACCTTCCAGACTGTCTGCAAAAATGACAGTATCATCATAATGTGCTGAAATTCATAATTTGCTCTGAATATGCTGTAAATATATTATATATATATAATTATATATATATTATATATATATATATATATATATATATAGATCGGTATTTAGGCGGCACGCCCTTCCAATAGGGATCTATGAAGGAGTATCACCGGGACGCAAACCCTTATCTCTTGCCGTACTTCTCCACCATAGGCCGATCAGACACAGCATATTCTAATCTAAGCCGCTGATTCATCTGGAATTTTAAACTGCTACGTTAGTCTTTTTGTTTTCTGTATACCGAACTGGGGATCGAACCCACATCCACTGAACCACTCGCAGTGAAGCAAATGAGAACCGGCCGCCCAGCCCGCTTGGCTATCTGACCGACAGTATATTGTCCCCATTAAATAATAATGGGGACAATATACATCCCTGTCGCACACCTCTTTATATTTTTATGTCGTCTGTAAATGATCCCAAGACTAACAGCTGCATGAATTCTTGTGTCTTCCTAATTTAGTTTGTACCAACTAGTTCCGTCTTTTATATTTCTAAACTTTTGAATATTATCTCAAATTTTACTTGTATATCTTCCTTTTTTAGATAACCATCAAACCGTTCTGTCCTTCAATGGACTTCCGCATTCGTTAGTCAAATAATATTTAAACAAAATGGGATTTATTAATGGCATTATTTATTTCATAATATATCATTATAGATCTTTTATAGAAGTTATTATTTGCTGGCTATTTGGCTACTGGCTATTTTTGACAATTCAAACTAACTTAACATTGCGCACATATTTACTTTTCATTTCTTTTATGACTTGTCATTTATGTATATATATATTATATATTATATATATATTATATATATATATTTATATATATATATATATATATATATAGCACAAATCATAAAACAAATTGAAAAATTTTAACAAGTTTTTCGTGTTCATCTTCAATAACTTAATCTTGAAATTTCTACAGAGATGACACTTTCACCTGTAGTATACTGTTATGTGCATATCTTACGTAAAAGTAGCGTCTCCCACACTTATAACATCATCAGGCATATTGCAAAAACATCTTAATGTACAAGATAAGATATGAATTTTTAAGTGTTGTTAAACAGAAATGAAATACGGGGTGGTCCAAATTTTCGAGAGACTTTTATACGATTTTGTAATTATAATTTAAAACAGAATGTTGGTCTACTTCCTTTTAATGTAGATATTGTTTATCTATCCTTGTTTATGACTTTAAATTGTTCGAACTAACTTAAAACAGTTAACAAAGACAGAGTTGCTCCATCATCGCCTTCCTCCGTCAAGCACGTTTTCCCATTTCTCATGCCCATGTTATGAAGGAACCTTGTTCTGGATCTTCCTCTTCTCTGGTCAATAAATTTATCAAAGGAGCGTTTTTCTAGATAGGTTATTCTGTTTTATCCACAATACATGGGACATTTCCTGTAGTCTTGTTCTAGGTCTTTGAAGTTAACTGTTAACTGAGTTACCAGCTGGTTAACTGTTAACTGAGTTACCAGCTAAAGTCCGTTTGAAAAGGTCTACCCTCCGGACGTTGGTACTTACGTAATGCATGGTTGTATGTTGCCTGGAGTAAAATCTAATAAAATATTAAACATCATTCATTTTTAACAACAATATGTACATTCTTTGGTAACTTTAATTACTGTAAAGGGTTTTTACCCTAATATTTTTTGGTGGCTCAGACATGTTAACCTGCTTTTAACCTGATGATGGAATTATTATTCCGAAAACGTTTATTATTTTGATGTAGCCCTTTTAAGGGTTTTTTAAATATACCTACTTACAAAGATATAAACCTCTTTTTGTGATACATGGTATACAGCCAGCTGCAGGAATTTATTTTCCTTGTGGATTTTATTTTATTTTAAGGATTTAAAAAAATCTGTTGCTTTTGCATAATTTTGCAAATTTATAATTTTTTTTTAAATTAGAATGCAAAATTATTTTGCATAAAACTAATTGATTCGTTGTTCTGAAATTTTCTATTAAAAAGATTTTGTGGGTAAATTTTGAAGATTCTATGTGGCTTTTAAATACCCGAAAAAGATTATTAAAAAAACATTGATTTCTGACCGTTTTTAACAATTTTTGCTAATCTTTTAATAATAGTATTTTTTTAATTGCAATTAATGTTAATTTGAATAAAATTTAATTGCAAAACTTTTTGCCTTAATAAATTTTTCTAAAATGCAGAGCTGACGAAAATGAGGTGTAGGAACGAAAATGAGACAAAAAAATTTAATTTTTTTAATTTTTTTATAAATTATTTGATAAAAAATTTAGCCCATCTTTTGAAGTATTTGCATAGTAAAATTATCATTGTCATTATCATTATGCAGCATTATCATTAGCATTGAGTGTATGAATAAACTCCGATGTTTAAATATTACCATTATTATCATAATAATATTCAAACTAATGATACTTTGACGTATTGAAATATTCTCTCGAGAGCAGCTCTCTCAGTTACACAGATTGTTTTCTTGTATACATGAGGCCACCGATTATCAAAATTAATTATACTTCCTGTATCTATGAGTTTGACAGTATATTGGGATTTACGCCTAACAGAGCAAATCAATTTACACAGCTGATATACCGTGTATATTCGGCTGCAATGTCTAATAGGGGGTTTTGTGGTGCTAAATTTCCTATCACAAGGCAAGAATGAATGCCCCCTAAGAGGGAAGAAATGTTTAATTTTTTTGAATCTGCCGTGGATAGCAAGAGTTAAGAGAACGCGAATCAAAGTATGATTTTTATTTTGACCCGGATAAATGTCCGAAATAAATGAAATTCAGTTACTAAAAGTGTAACATTTTCTTCAATGAAGTCTACAAGAAAAGAAGCTACATCATTCGCTTCTTTTTTTGTTTGGCCTTCATAATATAAGTAAAACTAAGCATTATTCTTCTTCTTCTTCCTCTTTTGGCATCATAACCCTGGATGGGTATTTGCCTGTCTGGCTATGTCCTTCCATTCAGATCTCTCTTGTGCCCTTCTTCTCCAATGTCTTATGTTCACTGTTTTCAGGTCGTCTTCCACGTCATCCAACCATCTCGTTCTGGGCCTTCCTTTTTTTCGCCTTCCTATGGGCTTCCATTATTCCCTATTATAATAGAACGAATTGGGTCCCTTTTTACAATAAACGATGTGTCTACCTTCATAGTAAATGAATTCACTCTTATCAAAAAATAACAAAAACTTACTCAGTTTTCTTTTTAATATAACCTGTTCATTTTGAGTATAATATGCATTATGCAAATTGCTAAATATGATTCTTGTGAAAGGTAATGTTTGTCTTAGCGAATATGGTATATAAAAAGATATGTAGACATAGTACATATACATCAATACAATTTATTGTATAATCCTATATTTTAAAGTTGAATAGCTAAACCATAATTAGATAAGATGTTGAAATAAAAAATACCATCCTCATATATTGTAAGCTTGTTAATTACTTGCCAATACTGCTTGTTAGACAGGATAAAGAAATAAATAGAAGAAATAATTACATAATTGTTCGTTAGTTATGCTCATCGAATTCAGAATAGGTCGTTAGTTTTCTCACTCCTCTCACCGGCAGAGAGATTTCGTACGTGTGAGAACAAAATTTTGTGACATTTAAATAATAAATTAACTGCGTCCTTCAAGGACCTTTTGTCTTTAAGAAATCCTCTCGAATGACGGCGTTGAGGTCGCGGCTTAATTTATCGGGCGATAGTTTACGATGGGTGGCCTTTGGTAGAGGAATTCTGCGGTCATCACTTGCATCAGTTTAGTTATTGGATGAGATTTTATGATAATGATGACATTAATAGATTTTTAGAATTTTAATGTCAGTTTATTTTTATAAATTTATAGATCAACTCATCAATTAATTGCTCAATTAGTAGATGTGATTATCCTACCATCATTGGACGATTAAGGTATAATAATTATCTCACGATTATAGGAAAAATTAATTAATTTTTTGGGTTACACTATGGTGTACTGATATCAGAAACTTATTCATTAGAAAATCGTCAAGTTTGCACTTTAAGAATATAAAAGAGGTTCTTTCGTTTTTATATTTAGGACATTCATAGAATGTGTAAAACATCAGAAAGAAAATTCGAGAGGCAAAGTGAGGTGGTTCTCCGACAACTACAAGAAAAAAGAAGATCTGCATAAAAAGTATAATAGCTTAAATCTACTCAAAAAATCAAGTAAATGATAGGTTCTATAATTAGCACAAGAAAAAATATTCGTAACAATGATAAAGGGAATATCATTAATGATGTGTGAAAAGATTATTCCATACACGTGTTCTACAAGTGGGACGATAATGGAAATTTTTGAGTGAAAGAGAAAAGTAAAAGATGTCATGTCATGTCATGAAAAATAGAGTCATTGTCTAAAGAAATGTCCAGACAAGATATTTAAATTATTGTAGGCGACGCCAGTGCAGAGGTTGGAAGAGAAGATATATACAAAAACATAACAGAGGGTGAAAGTAAACATATGAATACAAATGCAAATATAAACACAGGATGAAAACATGAGTAAGTATTTAAGGAGAAATAATATAAGAATATACAAAAAACCTACACCAAACAAGACAGTGCTACTGGAGTAACATACAACAAAAGTTCTTAAAAATGACAAAGTAAAAACCACTGGTTCGATGATGAATGTAGAACAAATTAAAAAAAAAGATAAGATTTGAGGTTAAGTTTGCGATCACAAAAACAAAGACGACCTAGAAATGTATGCTGAACAACAAAAAACGGTAAATAAAATCTTATGGGCGTGGAAAAAAAATGTATATGGATGATAAAGTAAAGGTTATTGAAGAAAATTGCAAAAAAAACCAAAATCAAAAATTTCTACAAAGAAGTAAAACTGGGTAAAGTTTATTTAGCAGAAAATGGTTGACTTCAATTAGTGCGGTCGTAAATATTATTAAATTTATCTGACTTGGCCCATTGTTAAGACCTTATACCTCAGGTAAACCATTGTTACCTGAACCAGGTCTTTTATACTATTATCGGTTAACCCAGGATGTTTATATTCGGTACTAATTAAAATCACCCACTTACTGCTAAACAAACTTTATTAGAGAAGAACAATAAATTACTAAAAGGAGAGTAAAGAAACCTGATAGTGAACGAAGACCAATATGTGAAAGATAAAAAAGAATATTTCGAAGAGCTGCTAAATGGGGAGAGTGACCACTAAAGAATAATGTTTCTAAACCCAAAATAGTTATAAAATGAATATCAAAGTCCACAAGAGAAGAAATTAAAGACCTAATAAATGATATGAAAAATCAACCAAGCCCCGCGGAGTGCGGCATTTACGAAACCAACTTCGTGAGCTAAAAGTAAAGAGTGTTTTTTATAGGTATAGAACTTTTAATGGAATAAAAGATGATTTTTAAATTGACCTGAAATTTACTTTATTCGAAAGGTAATCTTTTGGAATTATAATTTTTATATGATTTTTGGCAAATGACCGTAATGGCTGGCTCTGAGATAGTCCAATCTGGAGGTCCAATTTTCGATTACTTTTTCCAATATTTATCGTCGTATATTAGAAATAACGCAGCGAATATTATCCTTCAAGTGGTCAATCGGTTTATGCTTATCGGCGTAGACTAGTACCTTCTCATGTCGTCTTATAAAATAGTTTAGCAATGTTAAATTGCACGATCTTGGAGGTAAATTCACGGTCCGAAACCTGAAAACTTTGCGGTTATCAAACGTTTTCTTCAATAAATTAATTGTGGCACGAGCTGTGTGACATGTTGCGCCGTCTGATAGAAACGGCAGCTCCTGCACATCATGGTTGTTCAATTGGGAAATGAAAAAAAGCAGTAATTATGGCTCTATAGCTGTCACCAATGACTGTAACGTTCTGGCCAGCATCGTTTTTTGAAGAAATACGGTCCAACGATTTTAACAGACCATAAAGCACACCAAACAGTCAGTTTTCGTGGATTTAATAGTTTCTTAAAATACATTTAAGGATTATCTTAACTCAAAATAAGACAGTTTTGCTTGTTGACGTAGCTATTCAACCAAAAGTGACCTTCATTGCTAAACAAAATTCGCTTATGAAAATCAGAATCAACGACAATCTCGTTTTGGACCCACTCACCGAATCTAGGAATTTACGCCTTGCTAGTTGATAATGTACCTTCAATTCTTACGTGATTGAATGAGTTGAATTTTGTAAGCACGCAAAGCAAGCAAGATCATTTCCCAAAATTTTCCATAAAGTGGATGGATACGTATTTAACTGCTGTGGACGATGGCAGATAGAATGATTCGGGTTTTCCTGTATACTACACTCTACAGAGGCAACAACTTCTTCTGTATGCACTATACGACGTGTCTGTGGATGAATATTATAATTTAGAGTTAACGTGGTGTAAAACCGTTCCATGGTTTAATCGAATTGCTGGCTCTGATGGACTATTAGGTTGGCCATAAAATGGACGTAGTGCGCGATACGTAGTTCGAACAGAACCACATTTTTTAAAATAAATTTGTAAAATTTAAAAGCGTTGTTCGGACGTCAAGCCTATTCATGCGAAAATGCCAAACCAAACTTAACATAAATCACATGACAGCTGTTAAAATGGCCGACGGTTAAAAAAGTTTACCAACTTATATTTCTATACCTCTAAAAAAAACACCTTTTAGAAGTGTGGGATGCCAAAGAAATGTCTCAACAATAGAACAATTCCATTTTGTTTCCCATATACAAAAAGGCAGACGCAATTTATGTTCTAAAAAATTGATAAAAAATGTATGTGAAGAAGAATCTAGGATAATACAACATTTTAGCACAAGTACTTTTCATTGATTAGACAGCCACCTACGATACAATAGATAATAGAAACGCTAAAAGAATTCTAACTGTCAGAAAAAATAGTAAGATTGGTAAAAATTACAATTAGACAAACCATTTTTAGCTGTAAAATGCAGTGGTACAGTCTCAGAAGAATTCGAAGTGAAAAAAGGTGTTGACCAAAGAGACCCATTGTCTACCTTGTTATTTAATATAGTTCTAGAAAAAAATGTAAGGGTTAGTGGGATAAATAGGTCCAGTACTTTTTTCTAAAAAGAGGACCGAATGCTTAGCTTATGTTGATGATGTGGTTCTCATTGCAAGAAATGGAAAAGAACTGGCAAGTATAGCAAAAATACTAATTCTGGAAAAGTCTAAAATAGGACTGAAGGTTAATATTATTAAATCTAATTACATGGAAATCTAGGGCAAATAAGAAATAACCAGCTGTGGCTCCTTTAAATTAGAGGTGGAGAATGGATCATTTATAGAATTTGAGAAGATGAATAAATATACGTACTTAGGTACTCTTATTGATCAGATATATAAGGAAGAAGCTGAAATCAATCTAAGACTGACCAAGAGCAACAAATGTTATGGGACAATGAACAAAATAGTTATGGCCAAAGATTTGTTAATATAAAAATAAGAGTACACAAAACTATAATTAGACCCAGAATGCTATACGCTGCCGAGACATGAACTATGAAAAAAACCATGAAGAACAAATTGGAAATATGGAAAAGAAAGATACTTTGCAGAATGTTTTGTGGAAAAGTAGTAAAGGGAAAATGGAGACGGCGAATTAATTGTATAGTTTAGTTGCACTTGGAAAGAAGTGTACAAATTGCATGTAAAGGCTCCAGAAACAAGAGTAGAGAAAAAAATAGACTAGATTCGCTCGGACATCTAGAAAGAATGCAAGGTAATAGACAAGTTAAAAGTATTAGTTGAGAAGTACCTAAAGGCAAAAAAGAAAGGAAGGCCAAGAAACAAATGAAGAGAAAAAAATGTCAGGGAGATGGGAATTGGATTTTATTGAAAGCTGACAGCTAAGAACAGAAAATTATAGAAATTATCCATTCAGCAATGAGCCTAAAAGACCGTTAAAAGAGAAAAACTGTCATTAGAAACCACAGAGGATGCCTTACCAACAATATTACGTGAAGAAGGCATGAATGCCGTCAAAAACACAAAAGATGGCAAAACTTATAGACCAGATGATTTTCTTATGGAATAATTAAAACTCATTAATTAAGATATTATCGATATATAGGTTAACCTGTATAAGCTAACTAAAATATAAGGTTGCCGTAAACCACAGACAATGCGTGCAATCGGCCGCTGTAGCAGATTTCAAAAAGTCAAGTGCAACAACCTGCTCAGCTCACAGAATAATAGCTCAGATCACAAGATAATAGACAGCAGAATTGTTAGAACTCTTGGATACGACAAGTGATATCAAATTGGCTTTAGACATGATATGGCCACAAGAGATGCTTTGTTTGGTTTAAATTGCTTACACGTTTCAAGTCGTCAGTCCATCTAGTTGCTGGGCGTCTCTGCTCTGTATTGCTTCTTGTCTTGGTCTCAACTCGGCAATGCGTTTTATCCATCGGTTGTCTGATAATCTGTTGACGTGTCCTGCCCAATTCCATGTTAGCGACGCGTTTTTTTTTAATATCTTATTTTTCCCGATATACACGGACATAAATCAGAATATGCTTATGTTTTGTAGACGTTAAAAAGGCATTTGATAATGTTCACCATAAAAATCTTGTAGATATATTAAAAAGTAAAAATATTGACAGTCGTGATATAAAAATTATATCTAATCTATGTCGGAACCAAACTGCCGTTGAGCACACGAGATATTGAAATAAAGATAGATGTCCGCAAGGGTTACGTGCCGTGACCACTACTCTTTAATATCTACAGTGAAACAATATTTAAAGAGGCGCTCTCCCATGTTTTCTAAATAACTTTCTTAGCTATTCTGTATGCACTAAAAACTTAGCCGATATACAGTGTGTAAAAGGCAAATGGAATAAATTCTAAATAAATCAAATAAACTTGACATTCTTTAACGTGAAAATGCAACCCCTACCTTCAACTCCCTTAGAATGACAGGTACAACCCCCAATTTTTAAAATAGGAAGTATAGGCTGGTGATATATCGTTTGAAAGGTCTTTTCATTCTCCATTTAAAAATGTTGTAGCTTTCAAGTTTATTAAGATTAATTAAAATAAAATAAATTAAAATCATGTGGTTACCGAAATTCGCTAAAATATACTCAAAACTTATTTCCCGTTTATGTCCTTATAATAAGAAAGTGAACAAAAACCTTAGCAATGTGGTTGTTAGATGGTAACCATTAAAAAACTTTAAATAATTTCCGTGGCAACGTTATTTTAACACGTATTAGTAAATTGTCTTATTTAAGTTGTCAGTATTTTAATTAAGGTAAAAAGTTTGTTCAATTCTGAAAAATGGTTAGATTAACGGAAATGAATAAAATAACAGTTTTACAAATAATTGGTTACGGAGATCACTCGAACACAACAGGAAGTAACTCGCCTATTTCATGAAAAATTTCCTAATTTACCGCCTATATCCCAAGGAACAATAAGTAAAATAGAGAAGCAGTTTCGCGAGTTTGGTCATGTAAGGCAGATAAAAAAAGCAGCTGCCAATGCACTGAGTGATGAACTCAAATTAGATGTGTTGCCTGAGTTTCAGGAAAATCCACATACATCGAGTAGACGGCATCCACTACATTCAATGCTAGCCATACATCGATAGTAAACATATTAAAAGAAAATAAATTGCATCCCTATAAGATGATACCTACTCAGGAGCTCATGGAAGACGATTTTGATAGGAGAACTTTTTTTGTGAGCAAATGTTGGACATGTTGGATAACAATATTATCCAATAAGAAGATTTTATGTTATCTGATGACTGTACTTTTTCACTTAACGGTCATGCTAATCGGCAAAATTGCAGCTACTGGGCCACGGAAAATCCTCACTGGATGAGAGAAGAACACACTCAATACCCTCAAAAGGTTAATGTTTGGGCAGGGATTGTAGGAAACAATATCATTGGTCCCTTTTTCATTGAGGGCAACTTGAATGCAACAATTATTTGGCACTACTTCAAAATGATGTCATTCCAACGTTGGCAAATTTATATCCTGATCAGGAAACCCTCAAGTTTCAGCGACTACGATATGGTTTCATCAGGATGGAGCACCACCACATTACCAACTTAATGTCCGGCAGTACCTCGATACAATATTTCCCAATCGGTGGATAGGGAGGCGAGGATTGATTGAATGGCCAGCGCGATCACCTGATCTTACATTATTAGATTTCTTTTTATGGGGATATGTGAAGAGCCATGTGTACAAAACTAAACCTTCTGATTTAAATGACTTAAAAAAACCTGTTATGTTAAATCATTGTTAGAAGACAGTTTTATTTGAGATCAGGATGTTGCCAAGACGTTCGCGGTGAACATTTGGAACATCTACTTCATTAACATTCATAGTTCTTTTTGGTGTTCTACATTTTATTACGTTTTGCATTACATTTTAGTTTTTGATTGTATTGTAGCGATTTTCGGTAATCACATGATTTTAATTTATTTTATCTTAATTAATCTTAATAAACTCGAAAGCGACAACATTTTTGAACGGAGAATGAAAAGACCTTTCAAACGATATATCACAAGCCTATACTTCCTATTTTAATAATTGGGGGTTGTACCTGTCATTCTAAGGAGGTTGAAGGTAGGAGTTGCATTTGCACATTAAAGAATGTCAAGTTATAATTTAAATTTGACGTGTTTCGGGATTTTTTATAAATATGTACAGTAACCTAATAATGAATTTATTCCATTTGGCTTTTACATACTGTATAGAGGACCGTCGAAAATATCAACTGATGAAATGATAGATCACGATACCCGTAGCAGGTTAACCACTAAGAGGATTTAGAAAAATAGGAAAGACAAGGATGCATAATTTTTATCAATAAATACCATTGAAATATATGTTTTAAAATCAAATAATTGCTCCCACAACGTTATGCAATATTAAAATTTCTTCTGTTGTCATTTCTATGATCAAACCGCTGTATTGGCGGGCAAAGTGATTTGGAGTACACGGTCACTTTGATATTGCTTTTGTATAATAATTTATAACTTATAATTAAATAGTAAAGATATTGTTCATAATCTTGGTGAATGTAATCAATAGATACACCCAAAGATTAACAAATCATAAAATACTTTCTATTGTACATTATACTACATATTATAAAAGAAGATCTGTAATTAAATTTTCAAAGATGTAACAGTTCTATTGATTTTTGATGGCGTGCTGATATTGCTTGATAGATACAATAAAGCAATTTGCGCTTTGCAAACCAATAAAGTATGACTATCTTTGTGGTGTCTTGGATTAAATCGGAGTGTCAGAATTTATGATGTTAGAAATTAAAATTCAGTTCGATGTGATAAAAATCTTTTTCTTAAGATATTGCTTAGTTTAACTTAGATAATTTTCTAACAAAACGGTATATTATAGCTATTTACTAGTTTTTTCATTATGCATTCGCTTATTGAAGCGAAGTTTTTATGCTGACGTTGTATTACTTTTTCCTCCCTAGTAAAATGCTTAGACGAGCATCACGGAACTAGCGCTACGAGGAGATGGCGTCACGGGTAGCGTCACAAAATAGCAGTTCTTCATTTCGATTCACTAAAAAAAATTAAAAGAATATGTGTCAATAAAATATTCAATTCGTAGGAATTGAAAAAATTTTAAAGAAATAAATTTTATTCCTATTAATAACAATAGTATTGAATTATATGTTTAAATTTTTATGGCAAATCTCATTTTAAAATAATTTTATATAAATATAATTATGATTTTTAAAACATGTTATTTGGTTTATGTATTAATTAAATTTACTGTCAAATGGTATTTATTTATAAGTTATTATTTATTTAATATCTCGTCTAAAGTTAGAAGATCTGTCAGAAGTTAACAGAGGATGCTTTGTTAATACGTTAGCTGGGGGCGTTAGGAGCAAACATACTAATTTATTTTAATACTTCAGTATTTTATAATTTGTTTATAATATAAATAATAAGATAAATAATAAAGTTACTTTATTTAATTTTAAAAATACTTCGCGCTAGTCTACTATACCGCCTAGTGTATAATCTTTTTTCGATAACTTAGTCATTTAATAATATAGTATTAAGCATAAATCATCTAAAGCTAAATACATACGGTTTTCGTATTAAATAAACCTATAGCCTTGTGATCCTTATCAATTTTATCTATCTTTTCTTGCTCCACCTTGCATTGATATTATCATTCTGCAACATCAAAAATTCGTTTCCGTAATTCAGCTTCTGTTTTGATTTCATCTCGGTTATCATTAACAAACGATTTCAGATGTCCCCAAAAATAAAAATCTACATTGCCCTCTAGACTTCGTGGTGGCCACAGAATGGGTCCATTTTTACCAATTCAGTTAAGAGGATAAGTGTTATCAAGAAGATTTTTTAACAGCTAAGGTAAAATGTGCTAGTAAAGGGCTCCATTGTGAAGAAACCACATTTCACGGCGAATTTGCATAGGCACGTCTTTAAGAAGTACCGGCAAAACATTTTGTAGAAAATTATAGTAGTAGGGCTCTCTATTTAGTGTTCTGGGTAATTCATATGGTCCTATCAAACGATTATTAATTATTCCAACCCTTAAATGTATGTTAAATCTTTAAAAACGTTGAAAATTTGTTCTACGTATTAAATAATAGTTCTTGTCACCCCATATGTGGCAATTATGGAAATTTATACACACTGTTTATCGTAAAATATTCTTCATCCGCACATAACACTTTAGATGGATTCAGGTTCTCTGACGGGTGTATCTGTAAAACCACCTGCAAAATGTTAATTTTAGAGGAATATCACCGTGTTGTAAATCTTGTACTCTTTGATAGTGGTATGCATGTAGAAGTTGTTCCCTAAATATTCTATGAAGAATGTTTTTTGACATTTCAATATACATAAATTCCCGACATAAATTTGAACAGCTAAATTCCTGTTACAATGCGCTTCTCCATACATAATCAACATATCATAGTACTCACGAATCGAAACCGTTTTCGCAGTGTTGTTCCAAAAATCTGTTGTTTTTCTGTCTGTCTACGTTTAGATTTTTGTACTACTCGTAGTTGACAGATTTCTTTCGGCATACCAAAATCTAATTTCATTTTTTGGTCAAACTTTTTTGCTCTTTGTGTCTCCATCTGTACTCTAATTCATTCCACCATAAACCAAGTACTTCCTTAAAGTATTTTCCTCTCCCATATCTTCATATTATTTTGGTGCTGATATGCACCTATAACCTAACCTAACCTAACCTAACCTAACCTAACAACGTTTTGCATATGGCACGCTTCAATTGGAAATAGCTTGCACAAATACTTCCAAATGTAAATATATTTAACAGACATTAAACAGTGTTTTTACTGCAAATAATTATTGAACTTTTCTATAATTTAAACGTTTTTACATAAACTTGAAGTAATTACAATTCCATATAATACTAATAATCTTCCAAGCATAAAAAAATCTCCTAATAGCATAAAACCCGAGCATATATCACTAATACAATTACCTTGGTAATAATACTCTGCTATTAATATTCAATTAAATAATGTAGCTATTGTTAGATAAATTAATGACATGTAATTAGAAATCACTAGGTTATGTTGTAGAGTGAGCGTATGGGAAGTTCAACGCTGGTTATAGAATCAACACCTTGAATGACTAAGAGCGTGCTTGGTTGAGGGAATTACTATAATAATATGTACATATTTGAGTACCTATCTGTGTTACTTTTATTTTTTTTTAGAGCAATAGTTTGTTGGTTTTTAGAGAATGCGGTTTCCGCAAGCTTTACTAAAAAATAAACTACTAGTCTTATATTTTTTGGGTAAAATATTGAAGAATACGTTATTTTACACCAAAGTTAGTTCATACTTCGACTCGTTTAGGCCAAGTTTTACTTCATTTGGTAGTAGAAATTGTGCGTTCCTTTAAGGGAACTAACTTTTTTGTTAACATAACCGTTTCCAAAAAACTACATTGTTTTCCATATACGTAAATTTTTATTTTCTGAAAATTAAACAATCTGGCTACGTTATACGCAGCTTCAGTAAAAGTACTTCTAAATAAAAACTTATTTGTGACTTATTGTATTTAACATAATCCAACCCTTGTTTATTTACTATTCAAGTTTGTTCACATCTGAGGAAATTACGTAATAATTTTCTTACTTTAATAATGCTAATTTTTAATAATATTACCTAAATTAGTTAAGAGTATGAATAAAAGTTCGAAGTTTTAAATAAATTATTATTTTTACTTAAGTAAGTCGTATGGTTTAATTTCTAAAAATAATTAATTCAATTCATAAATATTATTTGTAATTTTTTTCTAAAATGTATTGAAATATGAAATAATTTTAAACAAATTTTAAAACGCCAACTATTTACAATAAAAAACACTTGATCTTTGAACTAAATTAGTATTATGTATTTATTAAGCTTGAAACGTGTTGAATTCCGAGGGCTTTAGCAGGATTACATAGTTTACAGTTAAAATAAAATACAACAGACAACGTTTAATAATTCTAATTTATTTTTTTACACTACGCTCGGACTATCAGTAATTTATAACTTGTGAACTAAAATTAAATTAGATACTTGTACTTACCTGACAATGATTATAAAAATAAATGTTAAAAGTGACTTCCACCCTGCATTGATACGAGGAATCCAATTGGTGGTAATGCCACAGTTAACTAAATTATGTCGGATAGTTTCTGCAACATCAAAAATTCGTTCCGTTAATTAGCTTCTGTTTCTATTTCAACTCTGTTATCATAAACTTACGATTTCAGATGTTCCCAAAAATAAAAATCCAGTATATTGCATTCGAGACTTCGCGTTGTCCACAGAATGGGTCCAAGATCCAATAAGTGGTATCAAGAAGATTTTTAACAGCTCTGGTAAAATGTGCTAGGGCTCCGTCGTGAAGAAACCACATTTCACGGCGTATTTGCAAAAGCACGTCTTCAATAAATAACGGCAAAATTGCCGTTATATAATAAGAACTTATATATATATATATATATATATATATATATATATATATATATTATATATATATAATATATATATATATATATATATATATATAAATAAGAAATTATAGTAGGCCTGTCTATTTAGGGTTCTGCTAAAACATCCTTTATCCGTACATAACACTTTAGATAAATTCAGGTTCTCTGACAGGTTTATCTTGAAACCACCTACAAAATGTTAATTTAAGAGGAAGATTACCTTGCCGTAAATCTTCTACTCTTTGATAGTGATATGGATGTAGAAGTTGTTCGAATTCTTTAGACAGTTAAATTACTGTTACATTTCGCTTCTCCATATAATCAACAATCATGGTACCCACGAATCGAAAAAATTGCAGCCGATTGCTTAACTTGTGCATGTTTACGTTTACATTTTCGTACTGCACGTACTTGACAGATTTTTTGTATACAAACGAATATTTTTTTTGCTCTAAATAGTGCCTTCCTTCTACCTATAGCTTTAAGGAACGCACTATTTTCGGGGACACCCTTATTATATATATATATATATATATATATATATATATATATATATATATATATATATCCCGACAGGAGTGAAAGGGTTAAAGGGTTAGAAGTTAGTTAAAACATTTTTTGTTAAAATTAATGCGTTATAACTTTACTAATAAATATTTTTCGTAAATTTTTTCACCTACCATTAGTTAAACAAAAATGTTGTCCAGCTATATAATTTTAAGTATTAATTAACCTTTTATTTTGTACAGATTCTTATCTTGAGATGTTTTAGCTAATATTAAAAGTCATTAAAATCATGAGAGGATAGCTAACGATCAAATCGTCGAGATTTTTTCATAGTTAAATGCCAAAGTAAAAGAGATATGCAGTCACGGTCTTTAAGCAGAAATTTAATTAGAAATTAATTAAATAATTTTTACCCAAAAGGCCTTAGATTTATTTCATAATTTCTTATGTCTATTGTAGATGTAATTACTATTTTAATATTGTCTAAATGTATAAGCAATCTTAAATATTGTTAACAATTTATTACCAGTAATATGAGTATTGATTACATTGTATCTAACTTAATTGATATAAATAAAGGAGGATTTGAAAAGATCTGCATGGTGCTTTATTGCTACCGGTTCAAGTACGAGAAGTTTAACGAATTTGTCCTCCTAGGCCATATATTTGGCCACTTATTTCAACAAAGCAATATATATATATATATATATATATATATATATATATATATATATATATATATATAATATATATATATAGAGCAAGCAAGCAAGAACAGGAAACTTCCTTCAAAAGGACTGTGGACAGCTTATCACAGATGACAAGGAAACCTAAAAGCCTGGAAGGAATACTTCTATCAACTGTTGAAAGGTACATACAGCTGAAATAGAAGACCAATACCCGACATACGAAGAAGTAATAGAGGCAATTAAAAAACTTAAAATTAATATGACACCAGGTAGCGATGGTATACCCGCAGAGTGATTAAAACATGAAGGAGAAGCGTTGTACAGTTCTATATACAAGCTAATTCAAGACATTTGACGAGAAAAAATAATGCCAGATAAATGGAAAGAAGGGGTTATTGTACCAATACACAAAAAAGGAAACAAAAAACAATATATTAACTACAGGGGAATAACACTCATAAACACCACCTACAAAATCCTTGCAAACATCCTGCTAGAAAGAACCAAAACATATACAGAAGAAATCGTTGAAGATTATCAATGCGGATTTAGATCGGGCCGCTCTACTATTGACCAGATATTCACAATAAAACAGATAATGGAAAAATGCTAGGAGTTTGATCGTGAGCTTCATGAGATGTTCACAGATTTTAAACAAGCACGTGATAAAGTATGCAGGGACAGACTGGGACAGCGATGCAGGAACTTGGCTTTCCAAAAAAACTAGTCAGGTTGATACGGATGTGTATGGAATGGTTACGATGTAAGGTGAGAGTTCGAAAACAATACTTAGAGACATTTGAAATAAACACTGTACTAAAATAGGGAAATGTACTTTCACCACAACTCTTCAACTTAGCTCTGGAGCACATAATCAGAAGTCCAAGAATCGTAAAACCTAATACAGTATTTCATCGAGAAGGACCAAACTTACTACTGGCATTTGCAGACGATATCGATCTAATAGGAAACACACGAGTAAGAATGAAGAAGACTTTCGTGAAATGAGTGATAATATTGGTAATAGACTTAAAATATTAACCGCTCACAAACCAAACTCAAACTGAACAACGCACAACTCAATTCCCAAAATATTAAGTCACCAATGATAAAAAAACCACTAATATTTTTTGTTTTTTTTTTCAGGGACCCCACAAAAATGTCTCCACTAATTTTAGTGGGGATACTGATCTCTACGGCCCTAGCTGACGTGTCACACGTCAAAGGGGGTTCAGTAGCATCTCCGGCAAACCCGAGCGAAGTGAATTCTCTAGTCAATAATGCGAAAGCGAAACCAGATAACCCACAAAACTTTTGGTGGATGGGACCCAATAATCCCATGCAAGCAGCGTACGACTATTATAAGAAATGTTCAAAGACAGGTAAATCATAATTAAGTAATTTTTTAACATATAAAATTATTTCTTTGGTTATTTTAACCTTTATTTATTTTTGTCATAGGTATCTTTATTACTTTTTTAAGGTTTAAGCGAATAAATTGTGTGTTTTTTTGTTTCTTTTTAATTAAATTGATACACAAAACCTCTATAGGAATTCTATCATATGCTTTCTGAAGATCAATGAATACTCTAAGCATTTGTTTCTTTATTCCTATATATTTTCATCAGCTAAAACCAAACTTGCTATTTCAGATTCTTTACGCATCTGTATATCAATTATTTCTTTTAATCTTTTTATGGTGTGAGTGAGTAGTTTTGTGTCTTGGATATACATTTAATCTGATTAAAATCTTCTCTTTTTTGCTCTACATTTCACTATTTTATATACCTTCCCTTTACACTTACTGGTATTAAATTTATAGAATAGATGTTTGTATAGATTAGATAGAACCGCAAGAATAAAACTCAAAATCTTCCTGTCAGAGGAAATAAGTATTCAGGAAGAAAATACAACAGGAATATATTCTCTCACCAATGCTATTCAATTTATGCTTTTATAAATATATTTTCCGTGAGGCAATAAAAGATGAGTCAACAGAAATAGCGATAAATGGAATTTCTTGTTAACATTAACTATAATTGGTTAATCAATAATTTAAAAGATCTCCAGAGACTCTTTGGTAAAATATTTATAGTTAGTATCACGCACGGTTTACATATCAATATCAGGCAAACCAAAATGATGATCGTTTCAAAAAAAGTTAATTAATTTTGAACAAATAGTTTTTATGGACAGAACATGGAGCAGGTTTCTCGGTACAAACATCCTGAAACTATTGTCAGCGAAACTAACCAACATTCAAAAGAAATTATTTCAAGCATTATGTGTTTTCCATACTCTTATATTAGGGTATGGATTTTACTCGTAGGTAGGTACTCTTCCACAATCCCAGTGCTTCAGGGATGCCACCCTATTATGCGCAAGCTAGGATTCTCCCTCAACTCCTGCACGGTAGAGAAATCGTGCCCTAACTCCATTCCTACCCAGTGCCTACAATTTTTCTTCTTGATGTGCCTATCCATTTTGGCAATCATCATGGAAATCTTTATCTTATCTGCAGCAGCGCGGAAAAGCTGCACATATGTTGTATTGAACCAGATTTTGAGGTTTTTAAACCAAGATGTTCTTCTTCTTCCTGCACCTCGTTCTCCAAATGTTTTTTCTTGCAGGATGGCTTGAAGGAGAGTATACCTGAATTCATTTCGCATAATATGTCCGAAGAACTGCAACTTTCGAGATTTGATGGTGGTCAGTACCTGTCGGTTCTTATTTATTCTTCTGAGGACCTCCTCATTTGTGACTCGGTCAGTCCAAGGGATCTTAAGCATTCTCTGATATAGCCACATCTCGAATGCTTCCAGTTTTCTGCACATATCTTCGTTCAAGGTCCACGATTCAACATTATAAAAAAAGAACAGAGAAGACGTAGCATCGCGGCATTCTTACTTTTGTATCAAGAGAAAGGTTGTTACTCTTAAAGAAGGCCCCTCCGATTGAAGGTGGATCTAGCTTTTCCGATGCGTGCTCTAATCTCCTGGTTGTTGGTCCATTCTTTATTTATTATGGTGCCGAGGTAGTTGTAGTGCATCTCTCTTTCGACAAAGGATTGGTTGACGTAGAGTTGACCTTCTGATATCCTTTTCTTGCTAATTATCATAAGCTTTGTCTTCTTAACGTTTATATTGAGTCCATATTATTAACTGTAATACGTGATTTTATTCATAAGAACTTGTAGGTCTTCTAAGTTGTCCGCAAATTCTATGTGTCATCTACATATGTTGTTTAGCCGGTAACTATTTAATAGAATACCTTTTTCAGTTTCATGCAAAGCTTTGATAAATATTCTTTCAGAGTACAGATTAAAGATAAGAGAAGACAAAATACAGCCTTGCCTCACTCCTCGCATGATTTTTACATGGTCAGTGTGTTTACCTTCAACTCTGAGATTTGCTGTCTGATTCCTGTAAAGACTTCTATTTACTTTCAGATTTTGGTTGTTAATTCCTGTTTCTTTTAGTATTTGCATCTACTTGGCGTGCTGTACTCAATCAAACGCTTTCTCGTAATCAACTAGACATACGTATACGTCGCAGTTGACGTCTCTGCATCTCTGGAATAAGACTTCTACTGAGAACAAAGCCTCTCTAGTACCAACAGCATTGGTATAGCTGAACTGGTTGAGGTAAATTTGGCTTTCACACAGCTTATAGATTCTTTTATGAATTATCTTAAGAAACAATTTTAAAAGACTCATGCGGCTTATAGTATTAGCCATTTGAGCCATTCTGTTGGTATTTATCCAGAGTTGTATATGTTGTTGAATATTTTTGCGATTATTGCTATTGATTCGTTGTCCATTAGTTTGAGTAGTTTTGCTTGTATATTATCAGGGTCTGCCGCTATATTTCCTTTCTACCTTCGTCTTAGTCCCCTTGTTAGTTCTTTAACTTTCCTCTCTGTACATTGTGACTACCGTACTTTGACTGCAGAGTCTTAATTTCTTTGCGTCTTTCCCTTGATTCTTTTCCTTTCGCTTCTCTGATTTTCGTTCTTATTAATATATTTATGGTTCTATATTTGTCTAGGTCATTTTTGGCTTCTTTTCTCTCGTTCATTAGTTTCAGGATCTCATCTGTCATCCATGTTTTTTTCTTCATTAATCTATCTGTCTTTAAGTGTTTACCTTTACATTTTGTACTATTTCTGTACTTCGTACTACGGTTTGTTCTTCGTTCGATTCGTCTCTAATTGCAGTCACTTGCTCGTTTAACGTGGCTTGGACTCTTATCCTAGTATCAAGGTCTTTCAGCATATGTAGATCGTATGATTCTGCTTTCCTTTTCTGCACTGTTTTGAGTTTGACTCGAAATACTCGCACCAGTGGAACGTCGTCTATCTCCAAGTCTGCTCCAGGATAAGTCTTGACAGATGTAAAGCTGTTTCGGAATCTTTTATTTACTAAAATATAGACAATATAGTCTCAAGACAGACCTCTCGGGTCTGTCTTGAGGGGATTTCCACGTGTACAGCTTGCAAAGTGGTCATTGGAAGAATGTGTTGGTGACAACTAGTTCTGAGTCTTCTGAGAATTTTTTAGGAGGTCTTCCCTCTCATTTCTGACTTAAAGTTCATGTGCTTCAATGTACTGTGGCTTACCTCCAGCTCCAATCTTTGCATTAAAATCGCCCATACCATAATACCTACAATATTCTACCAACATCCTAAACCAATTCTACAACTCGCTCGGCAAGCATGGTGTTTAAATGTCAAAAACCTTCTCAACGTAAGCAGACATTCAAGAAAAGAGCCCTCAGTATCCGGTATCTGGCTTTTTCTCAACCAAGGTAACGGTAGGATAAGGTAGGACAGCGGACAGAGGAAAGGTGCAAAAAATCCCTAAGTTATATCAAAGGTACTATTACCGTTTACAATGCTAAAAAATTACACATTTTCAACAATTCTTTTTTGTATCTTCTGTTTTTTTCTATTGTTGATATATTTTAAAGATGTAGCCAAAAATTTTTCGTCCAAAAATTACTACTCCATAACGGACAATTAATACCTGGAACAACAAATCTAAAACAAAATTCGAGAAGGATTTTAAAAAGAGAAGTACCCTTACGTAATAGTTTACCAGAAAAATTCTTAAAAAGAAAAATGGCGGACATTAGAAAAAATTGTTCAAAAATTCATCTTCTGAACTTGTTTAGTCACAAAAATTGTAATATTATTTTTTTGTGTCAAATTGTAGCAACCTATCCTGGAGAAGACTCCATTTTAGATTAACAAACGATGAGAATGAAACGATATGGGAATTAAGCGATCTAAACAACGTATGGGGACATTACATAGAAAGAACTATTCTCGGACACACCACTAAACAACATAATATATAAAAACCATGAAACCAGTCCTCCTATATTAAAACAAGAAGTAGAGAGAGCAATCAAAAACGCAAAAAAATGGGAAAGCCCCTGGCCCTGATGACATACATACGGAAGTCATAAAGCTACTGGAAGAGAAACATTTAAATACAACCGTCAAATTATTTAATCAAATATATACAAGCGGTGAAATTCACAAGACTGGTTAAAATCAGTCTTTATTCCCCTTCCAAAAACTAAGGGAGCAAAGAAGTGTGGTGATTTCAGACTTATTAGTTTAATGTCGCATATGTTTAAAGTTATTCTTGAAAGTTATTCACGAACGCATTTATTAGAAATGTGAACAGGATATCAGTGATGAACAATTTGGCTTCCGAAATGGATTTGGGACGCGGGAAAGCATTAACCAGTTTTATTATACTGCTGCAAAAATGTCGAGACCAAAAAAAGGATCTCTTTTTATGTTTTATTGACTATTAAAAGGCCTTCGACAAACTAAAACATGATAAGCTGATGGATTGCCTTCACAAAAAGAGACTAGACGAGAATGATTTTAAAATTATCCAAACGCTGTATTTTAACCAAACTGCAGCAGTTAGAACAGAAGCCGGTGACACAGAAATATTTAATATCAAGCGAGGTGTACGACAGGGGTGTGTATTGTCACCACTACTTTTCAATATATTATTCGGAAGAAATCTTTGCACGAGCACTAGAGCAATCAAGAGAAGGTGTTAAAATTAACGGCAGAGTTCTAAATAATGTACGATACGCCGACGACACGGTCCTAATTGAAGAGAGCGCACAAGATCTCCAGACACTCTTAGATCGCGTCAGATCGATCGGAGAACAATACGGCCTCAGCATTAACGTCAAGAAAACAAAAACAATGATTGTCTCCAAAACATCCATCCATCCATCCATGGCTTTAAACGTGAATGGTAACATTATCGAAAATGTCGAGAAATTTCGATATCTAGGGTGCTGTATAACGAAAGATATAGATCCAGACATAGAAATAAAATCGCGAATTGAACAAGCAAGAAATGTCTTTTTAAAAATGAAACAAATGTTTACGTCCCAAACACTCAATCTCAAAATCCGATACCGAATGCTGAAATGTTACGTTTACAGCACCTTACTATATGGAATGGAGGCCTGGACCTTCAAAATCAACTCACTCAGGCGTTTGGAAAGTTTTGAAATGTGGTTATTTCGAAGGATGCTGAAAGTCCCCTGGACAGCGCATATGAGCAACGAGCAGGTCCTACACAAGATGGGTACCGACAGAGAACTCTTAAAAATAATGAAAACACGGAAAACCTCATATTTGGGACACATATACAGAAATGAGAAATACCAGCTACTGCAGCTTCTTATAGAGGGGAAGGTAGAAGGAAAACGTGGTCCTGGTAGACGGCAGGCGTCCTGGTTGAAGAACATTCGTGAGTGGACTGGTTTGGATTCTCAATCTTTAATAAGAAAAGCCAGGGACAGAAATGATTTTGCTGAGGTTATCGCCAACCTTCATTGAAGACGGCACCCAAAGAAGAAGAATCCTAGAGAAAATTCAAACAAATAAATGCATTAAGGTTTATTCAAATCAACAGATCCGAAGATTAAGGATTAAAAATTTGATCCAAGAAAAACTACGTTTTTAAAACTGACAGACAGATCTCTCCGGATCTAGCCAGTACATTTTAATAACCTTGATACGTTTTCTTTGTTTTGGTCTTTTATATGATAGTTTACAACAATTTGACAAGAAAATAATATTACAAATAATATTATAATCCGCCATATTGCTTTTTTAAGAATTTTTTAATTATTTTGGTAAACTGACACGTAAGGGCACTTTTCTAAACCGTCCAGAGATTAACTTTCCGCCATAAAGCAGCAATTTTTGGACGAAACATTTGTGGCACATTCTTTAAAATACAGGAAAATAAATAAGAAAAACTCTGAATGCCATATATAATAGAAACAATACAAAAAAAAATAAAAATGTGTCATTATTTAGCCTTCTAGATGATAATAGTCCCTTAAATGCCAAAACCCCCTCAGACGAGCAGACATTTAGGAAAAAGGCCCTCAGTGTCTGATAGACTGCATGTTCCCAACCAAATAACGGTAGGATTATATAGGACATTGGTCAGAGGAGAAGGTGCGAAAAATCTCCGGGTGAAAGGTGGTTACCGACAACGACGAAAGCTGCACTTAATTAAAAGCAATGTACAAACCAACTTATCGAAAGATGATAAAATCGCGGAGCTGAAGGAGAAACTCAAAAATATAGGATATTATAGGGATTACCGAAGTCAAAAGAAGAGGTGAAGATTAGAACAAACCAAAATCAGACGATAAACTCCAATATTAAAGTGGAAACAGAAGAACTGGAGGAATTGATCTTTTAATACACATAGAATTACAGAAAGACATACAGACTATTGACTGCATGACCGCAAGAGTTATGTATATAAATCTTGGACTTAACAAGAGATATAATCTAAAAATAATCTAGGTAAACGGTTTATAACTAATGTGTTTTGTTCTGTGCAAAATTATAGAGCAAAGACTCTAACACTGACACAAAAATTCGCAAATACACGAGCATAACGAGCCATGAAACGTGCAATGCTAGGTATCAGTCTTCTATACGAATTATTTGACGTCTATGTATCTTTCTTAAGTATTGAATATATTCTTTTGATGTTTTATATATGTAGATATTTAAGTATTTTGTAATATGAACCTTTCTGTTTCTCTTTCAGGAAATTGCTTGCCACCAGTAAGCCTCCTTCCTGGCAACCAAAAGCAAGGCGAATATCAACTACAACCAATCGATCTCAAGAAAAATCCATTTTTAAACGGGGTTTATGAAGCCGGAAGTTCTGCTGACTTCTCCAGGTCTTCGTCTGAGACGAAATCCAATGGAGCCTCCCTTGATAGTGATGCGTCCAATGCAAGATTTGCAATAACTGGTGAGTTTAAATTAAACTTTTTTGTTTGTATTAATTTGATCAATCACTATTATTTTATTTCGTTTGTCATTTTCACGGTCTAATCTCTACTTAATTTTAATCTTCCTGTCATTTTCTTATACATACAATTTTTGACCGAAAGATGCAAATTTAGATGTTCTAATAATATATAGGCGATACCAATCAATCAATAATATACAAGAGAAAATCGTTTTTATGTTTTGTTTTACTTATACCCATCGGTCAAATATTTCGGACATTGTTTTATTTTATCCTCAAAATGAGATCAATATAACAGCATTAACAACTAAAACTTGCATTTGTAGTTTCATTAACAAGATATACTAACCTATATTCAATTTGTGTATCTTGTAAAATTTTTCTTAACAGGAAACGGTGAAAAAGTTCGTAATAACGGTTTCTTGGGCGTGCAGCCCAAAAAACCCGGTTTCGCAACCACCCACGCTCCCCTACAAAGCAAAAAATCTTTTGATACTTCTCACCAAAATGATCCTCAACCTTTTGGTTTAGGAGCCAACGATGAAGACAACGAGGTGTCGCCCAGCCAGAGAATTCCATGCAAAGGCGACGGTAAAGTGTGCGTGCCCAAAGACGCTTGTGTCAATGGAGTGGTCACCAAACACAGAGGAAGCGCATTGCAGATAAAACAAAATGTAAGTCAAACATTTTTTTATGTTATAAATATTACTAGCTTGATACAAAAAGTCTTTAAATAAAATTAGTTCATTTCAAAAAATAGTGTATAAACAACACTTTGTTTTATATCATTTATGCATTAATAAGGTCGTTTTACCTAGGTGTGAAACGATTAACTAAAATTATACATGTATACCTTGTTTAAAAATAATGAATCACAAATTATATTCTCAAATCAACGACATTCCGTAAATTAAGTAGGTAAATCTTAAGCATATTCAAATGCCTTGTAGATCTATAGAAAGTTATCTGTAAGTTGCGAAGAGGTAATCATTTTGTGACCTTTTACTACTACAATTATATAATCATACATTTATCATAAAGCTATACGAGCCATTGTCAATGGATATGCTGCTTACCACTTAAAGACGTGACCATAAATTATTTAAAGGTGTAATCTATTATATATTGGGATAAAATAAGTTTCTATAATGGACTAAGATAACGAAAAATTTTTAAGAATGAAAATAATTAGCGAATAGTTTGAAAGATTTTTTCTAGCAAAAAAATTTAACACGATTTATTATGTTGTGATATAACAATACGCATTTAAAATATGCTATTATAAACTTACCTCATAACTGAAGTGAAAATATAACAGTAAAAAGATATTTTTCTGATCACAATTTAAGTTATATAAAACCCTGATTCTTGAAGAAGAAACGTGGAAACTAAAAAGAAGAATATGGAAACGCTAGGATGTTATGAAATATAGATAATACCTATTTTATACAGGCATTATACCGGGTGGTGAATCGTCAAACGGGCCATAGGAAACTCAATGGGAAATTTTAAATTGTTGAATTGCTGCTTCCCTAATTATTTTAGGTCAAAAGTCATAAAAAAACTATTTGTAGGGGACTAAAATCTGATTTAAAAACAAATGTTAAAACCGTTCTACAAATCAAATGTACTTCAAAATTTTGCAAAAAATATAATAGATTTTTCAGACCACCCCTAAAAGTTAGGCCACACGTAATACAAGAATATATAACGTGTGTGTTTTATCATATTGATGTCAGATGTTTGAAAATTTCAATTGTCAATTTTTTTATTTTATGATTAAATTATAAATAATGAATTTTACTAAATACTACTACTAGTGAACAATATTACTTTGTGAACAATAAATTATATTGTTTACAAATCGATCAATATAATGAAATGTACTCAGTTGACAAAAAATCGCATAATGTTGTATTCAGGCAATAGCACGAACCTTTTCCTGTCACTACCGGATCTTTATTTAACGTAAGATATTTTAATACACTAAAATTTAATTCCATGTTAAGTTTAGTTATACAACAATTTAATGAATTCCAATATACTGTAACTGTGATCTTTATTCCTAAAAATAATTTATGATAATTTCTAAACATAAAACTATAACAAATGTTATAATAAAACATGAA